>VMDO01014559.1:12512-54263 GCA_007922755.1 Pedetes capensis | reverse complement strand
GAGGAGGAGGAGGAGGAGGAGGAGGAGGAGGAGGAGGAGGAGACGGAGAAGGAAAGGAAGAGGGAGAGGGAGAGGGAGGAGAAGAAGAAGAAGCAGGAAGAGGAAGAAAGAAGAAGAAGAAGGAGGAGGAGGAGGGGAGGAAGAAGAAGAAGAAGGAGGAGGAGGAGAAGAAGAAGGAGGAGAGGAGGAGGAGGAGGAGAAGAAGGTGGTGGTGGTCTTACTAGTTTTCCATTGTCCTTGGTATAGAGAAGACTTTATAGAGTGCTTTCTGGTCCAGTTCAGCCCTGAGTGAGAAGGACCCTGTGTGCCTTTCAATACATATCATCACTAACTTCAAGCATTAGCCTCCACACCATGATTCCAGGGGAGCTGTTATACAAGGAACCAGTTCTCTTCCCTTGCAACAAGTCATCTGCTCAGGGGAAATATGCAATACAATATGGCACCTCTAGGCCTGCCAGGACGAAAACGACCCACCCCTCCACAACAGCTCTGAGCTGTAGTCAGTCCCTGTGCCCAACACAGCCCAGACTCTGAACTCAGAAACGACCTTGAGGCAATGGAATGTAGGTAATGGAATGTCCCAATCAGCCCACTATCTCATCAGATGTCACAGGAGTCAAAAGAAGCACAGGTAATGGGTGTGTCATTGATGAATCATTCATCTGAGAACCACCTCAGGTGACAGCTCCCTCTGCTCAGAGTGACTGTTTCCACTTTTCTCCCACCTTCATCTCACTCATCCTCAAGTGATGCAACTCAGATGCTCCCACCTCTGGAAAAATGTTCCCCCCCGCCTCTGAATGATTTTTCCCCCTTCCTGATCCCATAGCACTTTGTACCTTCAGCACCTCCAGACCGACCACGCGTGAAACGCCCGGCTTGGGTCAGCCTCCTCCACCTCACTGAGCTGAGGACAGACCTGCTTCCACATGTCTGCCCTGCTGCCCAGCAGTGATGGTTAGTGAAGACCTTTGGGATAAGAGCAGAGGGTAGGGACAGGGAGAGGGAAGGAAGGGTGGGTGTGAGGGATGAGGGACAGGATGGAGTCTAGTGGAATGGGGTGCACCTGTGTTGAAATTTTCCAGAGAATGGACAGCAAGGAGGGAGCTACTATTTTCCTAGGGCTGACACAACAAGTTACCACCAACTTTCTACCTTTAACAACAGAAATCTATTCTCTCTCAGTTCTGAGGGACAGAACTTCAACATCAAGGTGTTGGCAAGGCCACACTTGCTCCTGTATCTTGAACAGAGAATCCCTCCTTGTCTCTTCCAGTTTCTGGTGGCTTCTGCCATTCCCAGGCTGTGGCTGCATAATGCCCATTTCTACCTCCACCTTCATGTGGCCACTTTCTCTGTGTGTGTCCCTCCCTTTCCTTTCTCTTTAAGGACACCAGTCATTAGACTTAAGGCCCATTCTAAATCCATGATGTTCTCATCTCTAGACCTTAACCTAATTGCATCTGCAAGAACTGTATTTCCAAATAAGGTCACAGTCACAGGTACCCAGGGCTTAGGACTTGAACATGTCTTTTTGACGCACACAATCCAACCCACTGCAGAAAAAAAATCCCCACATCCCCAGCAATCCCTCACTCCCTCCTAGATGATCAGTCCCAGAGGGAGCCATCCCGACCAAGGGCTTCCCAGTCTTGTTCAGCTGGATGGTATTTCAACAGCATGCTGGGGCAGTAGCTTAAGGCCTCCCTAAGGGGAGCTGGCTGCCCCAGTCCTGCCCTGTGGCTCCACGCTGAGGGGATCATTATTTCTGCATTCTTGTGAGCCATTCCCAGTAGTTGAAGACTACCATGAATTCAGCAGAGTCACAAATTTGGGTCACCATCTCCAGTCACACAGTATCTGAAACTGGCAGAGGCTCAAAAGCAATGTTTCCTTTCCATAACCTCCTTTCCTCCCCCCCTCCTCCCCCACCCTGCCCCCACCTTCCACAACTGCCATACTATAATCTTGGCTGAATGACTAAAGGTAAAGTTGGCCTGTCTCAGCCTCATTCAGTGAATTACCAGAGGGGTCAAAAGTCCTCTTTCTTCCCAGTGAACTTCCTCCTGCCAAGTGGCATGGATCATACCTCTGCGACTGCAAGTCCAGCCTTATGGTTCTTGATCTCCTTTCACTCCACCAGAGGGTTCCTAACGACATGCAGGCTGTACTCAAGAGCATACAAAACCCTGGTGCTTTTACTCTTGCACCTCCACATGTGTCTGGGAAGGGACTGTTACTGGGCAGGTACATGGATTTTCTCCCTGAGGTCTTGAGAAGAGAAAGATACGATTTTCCCTTATGTGGGACACTTTCAGCAGCCCCATTGTGGGATTCTGGAAAGCGCCTTTCCTAGACAGAATTCATTTCACATCTCTATTTTGTATCCTGACGGTGATTTGAGTATAATCTGTCCTTCCTGAAACACCCTAATCAACTAACTTGGCCAAGTTCTTTCCTAAACAAACTCTGTGCAGCTTCCAGTTCTTTCTCCATAAGAAATACAGAATTAGCTGCTTTGTGGTTTGCTGGTGAGCCCTGAGACCTCCATTTCATTATTAGGCACTCCCTGGCCTACAGGGAGAACTGCCCAGAATATCTAAAACTGTCTATTGTTGAAGTTCATTTCATCTCATTTCTGTGCCTGCTTCCGTTAGAGATCTCGAACATGGGCTGTATACCAAAATGCTACCAGAGGGGGAAAAATACATGAATAAGATAATTACGGTGGCAAAAGAATCCAATTGGTTTAAAATACCCACTTTTCTTTTCAGATTTAATCATTCATTCTTTCATCTGTGCAAGCCTGATAGTCAATGTTGGCTGATCATAATGATAATCAGTTAAATTTTTCTAGGAATATCTTCTCAAACATCCTGCATAATACATGTGGCTCAGCTTTTCATATTCGAATGGGAAGGTAATTCTTATAAAAGCAATTTTTGCAGAGGTGACTCAAACTCTCAGAGAGCCAGGGAGGTCATTTTGGTGGGTCGTGTCCTTCTGTCTTGCTGGGCTCACCTCTCACCGAGGACCCTGACAACCCTGCAGATTTGACAGGGCTCATTTACAGCTTCAAAGAGAGGAACCATTTAAATTCACAGCCTCCGCAACAGTTGGATATAAGGAATTATGGTGATGCTGACATTTGCCCCTTTACTCAGCTGTGAGTCAGAACACAAACTACCATACTGCCAAAGTTTTCAAGCAACGTTAATATTCTCATTAAGATTAACATGGGCAGCGTATATCCTTGTTGTATGACCCATGACCTCCCTTGAGTGATTATATAATTTATCATCCAAATAGGGAAATTCTCAGAGTGGAAGGGGCTATAATTTTCATAATTTCCAAGGAAAAAAAATGATTTATAGGACCATACCAATTAAACTGGGAAATACAGTCCTCCCACCCCCTGCTTCTCATCCCTCCCCGTGGTTCCTCATCTTACCCCCACCTCCTCCCTGGGTGCTCAGTCCTTCGCGCCCCCAGTGGCCTTGCTGGTAGCAAGGGTTATGCCTGGGGCTGGGGTGGGTGGCAGTCGGTGTCTGCCACCTCCACAGGGCCTGCCCTCCCTCTCCCACTCACACTCTGCCCTGATGGCCATGTGAGAGCACACGGAGGTGGCTGAGTATGTGCCTCAGCAGGAAAGCATGTAGCCCTGGGATGGCTTTGGGAAGCTGTTCTCCTTCCTCAGTCTACTCCTCAATTGCCACTACCTGCCTCACTGTAGGATACACTTCACCCCCACAGCTCCCTCAGCCCACATGTGTCACAGAACCAAGGAGCACTCAAACTCATAAGAGGCAACCAACACTTAGCACCTCTTCTGGTTGACCGACACTTAGCCTTGGTGACAGGAATGGATTTAGGATCACAGGCTTGGAAGATCCCTTGAGAACATGGCTGCTCCATCCACTGACACCAAGACAACAAAGGAAGTTGTTTCAGTCACAGGAGATTAAATTTGATGGTTGCAATTTGTCTAGAGATGGAGCTTCCAAAACTTATTTCAATAAATCTGGTTTCATGTTTTCCCCCACGTGTGTCTCAGCTTGCCTCACTGTGGGGGCTTGCGTGTTGCTGAGATGCTGAAAGCTATGCCACTGGTACTTCAGATACCAGCAGGGCCACTCATGGTGGACAGGTTTCAGCTGAGCTTCCAGACTAAGAGAATAGCAAGAAGGACCTAGCAGCATACTCCCGAAACAATGAGCCATTGAAAATCCTATGAATAGCAGAGAAGCACTGTCATATATAATGCCAGAAAATAAGCCCCCTAGGCTAGAAGGCTTTCAAAAAATGACTGGAAAAGAATTGTCTCCTGAAAGGGAAGTTGCCTTAATAATGGGAATGGAGTATATCTTCTAGGGCCTCCTGTTGCTAATGTGGCACCACTCAAAATGGGAAGAAACACAGTGGTTGCAACAATGAGCTTAAATATAACAAGAGTATGTACATGGCACAGTGTCAGGGAGTGTTTCATTCTCTTGTACATAGTGTTGCTATGAGCAGCACCTGACTCAGCAGCACCTAACAACAGCGTATTTACCAACACGTATTCCTATTTTGAACGTGAACTGCAGCTTAAGACTTAGTCCCTCCTGTCTGCCAATGTGGAGCCTCTTCCATCAAGCAAACCCTGCTCTGGTATTTTTTTTCTAACACTTTAGTCATCTACTTTGTTCAGTGTGGTTTCACAATCATCTTTGGTTGCACAGACTGTCAGAGGGATGATCTAGGAAGGATAGATTTCCTGCCTACTATTTCTAGATTCTGGAAACTTGACTTTTATATTCACATTATTATTTATGGTTTTACATGAGGACACCTAAGTGCTATCTTGTTTCACTTGCCATTTCCTATCTTCCCCACTTGTTTCTAAATATGGATTTCATATCTAAAAAGTTCGAGGATGCCCTGGCTCCCCAGAGGGAAGGGTTCCCACTTGGTCTTTGGCTTCTAACAGCTTCTCTGGTTTGTCAAGGACAACTGGGTTCTTTATTGTGTCTTTCTGCCGTAATTAAGCCAATTAAGAGGAAAACCATCACAATGTTAGTTACAGATGGAAAAGATTTGTGCAAACCTTGTCTGGGGAGCCACAATGCCCCACCACTGCAGATACTCAATGCTTTCATTGCCTTGAATTTATCTCAAGCCCAAAGTGTCCTTTTTGAAAAATGTTCAGACATATTTGCAATGTCTCCAGTGAACAATCTTCTGTCACTTACCCTGGAGTAGGACCTGGGCATATTTCATCATTAGGAAGGTTCTGCTTATAGGACATGCTTATGATATATATGTTATGTAGAGCTCTTGGCTGCGGGCTCTTGTGTGGAACTGAATCACATCTTGATGGCACCAGCTCTGTGGCCTTAAAAAAAGCATCACTTTACCTTTTTGGGCTTGGTATCCTCATTCATAAAACATGGGCCCCAAACCAGAATTATACTTTAATCCCTTGGGTCATAAATTCCATTTATTTTATTCTTCTATTCAAGTAAACAGTTCATTTCCTTAATTTTTTTTTAAAAATTATTCATTTGAACCATACAGAAAATTATAAGCAGCACTATAACAACTATTTGCCACACACCAATATTTAACATATCTTAAAATTTTGTCATATTTCCTGGAAACTTTTCTTGCAATAATCCATTAAATTTATTTTTACTGGTGGTTTATTTGTTAGCATACAAAACAATGGCATTTTTATGACTTTTTCATACATGTATATCATTGTACATTGTTCATATTTGGTCCTTCCTTATCCTCTTGTGTCTCCCCTCCCTCTTCCTCTAGTCCCCTTCGTCCCCTCAGAGAGTCCTCCCTCTTCTTTCATGTTATATCTATATGAAATCCTATCTCTCTCTTTTTATTCTTTACCAAAAAAAAAAAGAAAGAAAGAAAGAAAGAAAGAAGACAACACAAACGCATTTAAAGCCCTGTTTGAAATCTTCTCTAGTCCCTTTCTACTCCATCTGCTTAAAATCTTCTCTAGTCCCTTTCTACTCCATCTGCTTAAAACTAACAGTATCCTGAAACTTGTTGTTGTTAGGAGCCATTAAGTCTGGTCAGACTCATAATGATCCTCATAAGGTTTTCATTGGCTGATTGTTTTGGGATTGCTTTGGGAGTGGACTGCCACATCCTTCTCCCTTTTTTTGCGGTACTGGGGATTGAACCCAGGTCCTCAGAGAGTATAGAGTAGCACTCTACCAACTGAGCTAAACACCAGCTCCTTATCCTGAAACTAGTGTGCATTTTATTTCCATCTTTGTTCTTACAATTTCATAATATATGCAGGTATTCACAAACTATAATTAATATTGTATGTGTGTGTTAAATTTTATATGAGCAATATCATGGCTTAGACTCTGAAATCCCTCTCTCTTCCCACTTCAACTTTTGAGAGGTTTAGGGTCCACACTATTATTAAATCAGCCTGTTAAGTTTCTGCTGAAGGTTTATCTTGTGTATCAAATCTCTTATCCTATTATTCATTCTTACTCTTCTCCTGGGAGGTCACTTTGATTTATTCAACTTCAGTGAACACTTTGCTCTCCCTGTCACAATCTAAAAGTGTACATTCTCGAAAGAAGGAAAATTCTCATTCTAAATTTCAGAATTTAAATATTAAATGAGAGTAGCAATTGTAGAAAATGATACCATTTTGTATGCAGTTTCTCTGAAGAATCGTTAACAACCTCCAATTCACTTGTTCTATGGAGAAACAATTTCCAACGGATGTAGAATAAAGAATGATGGTTTCATTTCATTTATAACCAATGTCCTTTGGGAAGGCCCCCAGAAAGACTTGCTAAACACTTGGATGGACTGGTAAATTTCTCATACTTATTCATCAACATTGTCTCTCTTACAAGGTAAGCACCAGGGAACGCTTTGTCTCGTAGAGTGTGGTAGAAAATATCAGCCTGTAATAAAAGTCCTGTGATAATGGTGATGACAGTCTGTTCTGGATGCAATGCACCAGGGAAAAAAGAACTGAGACAAACCAAAACAGATGTTAACCTTTATTTGGACCAGAATCACATACTCTGTAATTATCTGGCCAAAAGAAAATTAGAGTCAGCATTATTAAATCTTCTTTAGCTAAAAATGGGTGAGGGTCATAATAACCACTTACTTTTGAATATCTGACATTAATATCAGAGTATAAAGCAGTATTCCAACATCTCACAGGAAACCTAACTTTCTATATTTTATAAATATCACTACTGTGGGAGTACTAAGAGTGTGAGCTATTGGATAAAATTATATATAAGTCAAGCCAAAATTTAAATTCTAATGGAGAGAATAGTATTAACCCCCATTCAAAGAAAATCTTCTGGTTAGGCAATAGAAAACGTCTCTAAAGTCAATGAACGAATAGTCATCTGAAATAGAAAGCAAATTAATTTCCCATTGGGGAACATCTGCCAGATTGGTAGCCATTCACCTGAAGAAATGGTCCGTTTCTAAGGTCCCAAGAGACAGGAGACAGGCGAGAAAACTCAGATTAGTATCCATTGGACTGTGTCACACAAAGCATCTTGGGGTGGTGTTAAACTATGTGCTATCCTGCATCTGAGACTCCAAAATCAAAATTCAACAAGAAAGGCTTCTTTGAACACCTTTCTAGCGTACTAACAGAGTATGACAAAATGCCCCAGGAAATCAGAGGTGATGAAGGAAGTTTCTTAAGCATGAAAGACAATTTTTACACATGAAACACTGTTATGGATAGCCTAGAAAACAGCAAAGAGAAGTCCAACATCAAAAGCAGATCTTGGTATATTTCCCCAAAATTCCTCAAGTTCGTCTCACCAGTCATTACTGCTTAAAACAAGCATTCCACACTATTCTTAATGCTTGGAAAACTATCATGTCAAATGTTTAAATACTATATTGATTTAATCTCTTTCTGCCAGTACTATAATAATGGCTAATATTTATTGAGTCATGCCTTCATCTAAGACAATATGTTAAGCACTTTTTCTTTGCATTTCTCCCATATCATCATCATAATAACCATATAAAGCCTCACAGGGGACTGTGAGGCGATAACTCAATGCAAATAGATAAGCAACAAGGTCGCAAAGTCCAAGGCTGGCTTCCTGCACAGCTTGATGCAGGACTCAGAGTCAAGACCTGTTTTCTTCTCTCTTCATTCCCTGGCTCTACTTTCTCAGGATTAGCTCTGTTCTCCACTTGGCTTATATTTCACAATTTCAAGATTTTGGCCAATAGCACTGAACCTTATTTCCTGTCAAATTTGGGTCAAGTGGAAAAAGCTCGTATCCCAGCATCCTCAGCCAAAGTCCCTGGCTCCGAGTGGATCACACTCAGGCCACAGAAGGTGACTTTTTCTTGGGCCTAGGTCCCATGTGCCATCTCTGAGTGGTAGAGTCCCACTGAGGCTGAAATCAGAGAAAAAGGTGGTTCCTAGAAGTAAATTCCAGAAGAAGGAATAGTAGCTGCTAGGAAAACATGTAATATAAGTCTTATAGTAATTTATTTCATGAAATTGCTTCTTTTTAAAGCTTTCTCTCTGCCATTATAATTGTTTATTCATAACTTTAACCTCAATCTTGTTTCTCAAATGCACAACTCAGTGCGTGCTCTAGATCAATTGTTTTTGTCTGTCATCTTTTAATATAGGATATGAAATACAAGACAATTAGGAAACAGCAAAACTATAAATAACCCTAGTCAAGTAAAAACCAGTAGTAGCCTTTGTGAGGTAATGCCTTATATTCTTTATTCTATGCATATATATTTTCATAATTGAGATCAAACTATGCATAAAATCTTGAAATCTCCTGTTTTCATTGTCTATTGTAAAATAAACATCCACCCATTAAAATAAAAATTTTTAAATCCCACCTGATAAAAAATTTTGAAATAGGGCATAAAGGCTGAAGATATTCTAGATGAGGGAAATAGAGATGGTTTCTACCTAAGGCTATAGAGTTTATTACACCAGCAAAGACATCTCTCAGTATCTGTGGGGGATTGGTTCCAGCACCAATATCAAATCATGTCTAGATTACTTATAGTATCTAATACAATACTATATAAATAGCTGTTGTACTATATCGTTTAAGGAATAACAGGAAAACCTCTGTATGTGTTTAGTACAGACACTGTTTTTTCCCAAAAATATCTTTCATTTATAGTTGGCTGAAACCATGGGAATGGAATCCAGGGATACCAAGCACCAACTGTACTGTGAACAGGAGAAGATAGCACTAGTTAAACAGGGTATATCTAAAATAAGGAATGCCTTAAGTCAGACCTGTGGTTCAGACTACACTCAATAGGCAATAGTCATTGTATAGATGTGGAGAAATACAGTGAAAAATAATTGTGACATGGGTTTTCTGGAACACTGGGAAGTTGGATGAAGAGATATGATTCAATTGTGCCTTTAATGCCCCACCTCTGACACCTCAATCTTATTAATGCTGAGTTTGGCTTAAGAAAAAGGAAAACTTAGGGAAGTTTATAAATATTCCCTTAAATGGAAGCTCATAGGCCATTATTGTTAATTTTTCTGAAATATTAGTATAACCATTGAGATTTAAAATTCAGGATCTTAGCAAGAACTGCACTTTCATAATCCAGTTAGAACTAGACAGTATTGCTGGCAACTCCAACCCTCTTTAAGGATTTTAGGGCCCAAAGAAGCTAAACTGGGATATACTCCATGTATTCCTCCTCTGGCCTCACTGATTCAAATGATATTTTGTATGTTTGGCTATTTAAAAAGGAACTTCATAGGACTTCACAGCTGAGGGTTGAGTGGGGCAGGCTGTAGTAGGGGTTATCTGTACAGGTGAGGAAAAACTTTCTGCCAATCTCTACCTCAATAGCAACATCATAGCCATATCAAAGTAGAGATGACACAAAGACCCTCTTATTACTACTACTGGACTTTGGAAGAGGTATCAAGAGTCAGAGCCCTCCCCCCCAAAAAAATGAGCTTAAAAATACCTGGATATAGACTGGATAGCCCTTAATATAAAACTATGGGCGGGGGGGATTTTTTTTGTGGTGCTGGGAATTGATCTCAAGGCCTTGCACATCCTAGGCAAACATTTTACCCCTGAGCTACATCCACAGTTCTAAGACTGTGAAATTTTTGAGGGATAATTTGCTGGAGAGACATGTCATAGGGATTCAGTGACTATTTCCTCACCTCCAACAGGGAGGCTCAAATTTATTCTCCATATAAGCCATCCTGGGAAAGGATTCTCTGGATTCTCCTAAGTATACCAGTGATTACATTGGGGACCATTGACAATCTCCAAAGGGAAGGAAAATTAGGAGCCAGGAAAGAGCAAGCACATGGTGAAGAGGGTTTACCTGCTTACTTAACTGCTACTGTGGGAAGGGTGACAAAATGAGGGGGGATTGAGTAGACTAATGAGATTTTAAACATCATCTTTAGTGAGTTTTTAATGGCCAAGCAGAACATTGATTCCAATTCAAAAATTTTAATTGTGGGTAATTCTGTTTCTAAAAGTGTATACAAAGTAGTTACCCTGACATGCAGATCTGACTTGGAGGCAAATTTGGAAAAAACCTCCTGGGAGCTAACTGGGTTACATTTTGTGTTCCAAAGTTTCATGTTTTTCTTAAATAAGAACATAATATTTCTGTTAGTGGAAAGGTAAATAATTGCTTTCTGAAACTTCTACTTGAAATAGTCTGCATATGTAGCCTGACAGAGTATATTTATGTCTGAACTAAATGTAGGACCAGGAAAAGGTATACGAGGTACCATTTTCAGGATGTTCATGGTTTCCAATAACACTGAATTGAAATAATCTCAAGACAAATTGGCTAAAGTATTAAGTATCTAATTGCTGTGTCTTCGACATGATTTGGGGGCATAAATGATCTTGCTGGAACAGAGCCAAAAGAGATAAGGGGAACACTGGCAATGTGCCCAGTGCCTCCAAAGCTAGAAATCTTAGAAAAACAAGTGTTTTCCTCTTCTTTTGGGTCACCTTAGGATCTTGGCTTGAGGCCACAATTTCTTTTGTATCTGAGCTTCTGTGCTAAGGAGAATGATTAGACAGCTGCACCTCCCTACTTCAGTAAAATAGAGGGAAATGCTGTGGGAGATGAATATTATAGATGTTGGGGGGAATATGGAGGAGACAGTACTGCACAAAGGGTATAGTACTGAGCTTTGGAAGGAGAAAAGCAACAGGGACTTCATTGGAAAGTATTTCTTATTGCGATGGTTTGAATGTATCCCCCAAAGTTTATGTGCTGGAAGCTTAATTACCAATGCAATAATTTTGGGAGGTGGAAACTTTACAAGATGATTAGGTCACCAGGGCTCTGCCCTCCTGAGTGGATTGTTGCTATTATTGACGGACTAGGTTAGTTAATGTGGGAGTGTGATCCTGACAAAAGGATGGAGCCTCTTCACTCTCTTGCCCATGTCTTTTCTCTTTCCCTTCTGCCTTCCATCATGGGATGGTGTGGCAGGAAGGCCTTCACCAGACATGACCTCCTCAAGCTTGGACTTCTCAACCTCCAGAGCTACTAGAAATAATCTGTACTTCATAAATTACGCAGTTTCAAGTAGTCTATTACAGTAGCACAAAACAGACTGAGACACTTAAGGAGACAAAAAACACAAGGTTTGGAGAAAAAGGAAGTGAACAGAGACCGACTGCACGGAGACTGTGTACCATTATTTAGAGAACTAGTACAAGAGGCAGAGGCAGACAGACAGGACAAGCAGGAGAGACTTGGGTGGTGGGAGCCTCAGCCCTTACCCCAAGTAGCATGAACTCCCCACATCCACTCAACCTCCCCATGAGAGAAAAACTGAGATGGCAGTTTTGTGCAACTGAAACAGAATACCTGAGATCCAAGACAGGATCTGCCACACTAAATGAGACAAGCAACGAGATAGGGAGGGAGTCCATTGAGACTAACTAGAAGGAAGAGGGGGAGAAAAATATCTTAATAGCCTTCAAAGGGAAAGAAAGGAAAGGAGGAGGAAGCTGGGTGTCACGGTGCACACTTGTAATCCCAGCAACTTGGGTGGCTGATGCAGGAGGATCTCAGGATTAAGGCCAGAGGCAGCCTGTGTAATTTGGTGAGACTCTGTCTCAAAATAAAAAATAAAAAAGGAGTTGGGGTGAGGCTCAGTGGTAGAGCACTTGGCTAGCAGGTATAAGACCCTGGGTTCAACTCCCCGTACTGCAAAGAAAGATGAAGAATAAGAAGAGGGAGGAGGAGGAGGAGGAAGAGTAGGAGGGGGAAGCGAGGGAGGAGGAGAGGGGAAGAAGGAGGAGGCTGTATGCTTCTGTAGTACCACCTTTAGCCCTGCTGAGATGAGCCCCTGCCTGGGCCCCCCATTTTACAGAGCCCTTTGTATTCATTCACTTATGTTTATTAATAGCAAAGGCAAATATATATACACACACACATATATATATATATATATATATATATATATGTATGTATACATGTGTATACACACACACACACACACACACACACACACACACACACACACATATACACAAACATATGACTAGTCTTCCTTGTGGACTGCAGCCTGGTAGATTTGTAATCAAGTTCTCAAGCCAAACTATTAAGACACACAGACTAGCCAGATGTCATGGTGCACACCTATAATCCCAGCATTCAGGAGGCTAATGCAGAAGGATCACAAGTTCAAGGCCAGCTTGAGATACACAGTAAGATCCTGTCAAAAAAAAAAAAAAAAAAAGACATCCAGACTACCCAGACTAAAAGGAAAATACTCAGGGTCAGAGGTGGCAGAGGCCATCCTAGTCCAGAACCCTAAGAGGCTGGAGGTAGAAGCTATTTAGAGACTCCAAGGCCTTGTCTCTGTTCTTGAGGACAATGGCCTTCAAGAGCATGTGTGAATATTCCTTAAATGGAAAGGAATACTATGATCACTCAATCAAAACTTTCTAGCAGAGTGATGGGAGCTTCCACCTGTCTGGGCAGGAGCAAAACCTGGTGGGGACCTGGTGTATGATAAGATTCCCAGAAACCATGTGTCCCCTGAAGAAATCTGGGGGCCAAAGAGAGACACCTAGAAAAAGACCGTCTCTTTCTTCCCTGACTATTCACCTCTCATCTCATAAGATTTTGTATTCTTGGCTAATGATTAGGAACTTAATGTCACCTCACTGTGAATGTGAGTGCCCTGGGGGTGGAGAGGGTTGTAGGAGGACCTCTTTTTGCCAATCTATAACCCATCTGACACATTGCCTACCTTGTCTTGAAAATGTGTTTACTTTAGCTAAAAAAGCAGGAATGTAATTTCTGGAGTGAGAAGTCAGAAATAGGTGAGACTTATCCTCTGTCCATTTCAGACATAACTCTATTCACTGCTGTCTAAAGAGCTCTGGTTTCTCTGAGTGGAAAGTAAAGTTTAGCTTACAAATATTTTTCCCCTACATCACACTAGAGGCTTTGAAATTTAACTAGAAGGCATTTATGATCTCTGATGAAAGGTACTCATTAAGTATAATTGTTATCATTACCAAATTCTATTTTTACTTTCCTCATTTTTTAATATATAGATGGCATGATATGGTCCACAAGAGCTCCAGAATTAGCATTTTTCCCACTTTCTCACATATCTCAGGGCCCTTTCGGGGCTAGAAGGTGGGTATCTCAAAGCCCTGGGCCACTGGCCACTGGCCTCATGGCACCCTAGGTCTCCTGCTCTTGTAGGTGGCACTTTCTGGAAGCATAAAATTTCATTCCAAAACAAATGTGCCGATAGTTGGCTTGCTGTGGGTACAATTAGTCACTTTCTCAGGATGAGGAGCAAAGGGCTAATTGTTCTGCAAGTGGACAATTGCTGCTGTAATTATTAGCCCCTGTAATTTTTCATGCACACATAATTGCACATACGAACCGAGGAGGAGCGCTCAGGCTGTCTTCCTGTAATTCCACCCAGGAGGCTTCTCATTGTTGTGCTCAGGTTTTTTTCCACTTGTCTCGGTCACAGTTGGTTGTGCTTTTTCATAACTGTCCTTTTTTACTCTGTAAAATATAAATGCAAAAGCAGTTTTGAAAAAGTTCCTCAGAACAATTTAAATACTGAATCAGCCCTCTAGTTATTTGGTTTGCATTAAAAGTAATTTGAGTATTTACAAAAGCAAGTTTCTGCCTGATGTTTATGGAATCATAGAAAAGAATGAAGTTAGAAATGTCCCATCCACTCTGCTCTTCCCAGGGAAAAAGCCTATACTCTTCTCAGAGTCTCCAAGAAAAGGAATTTTACAGCTTCTCTTGGCAGTTCCATCTCAGTGATACGCCCCTAACTAAAGTGGCCAACCACTGAGAGTCCCTAGACTCAGTCTACAGCCCTACCACCCTAGCATCTGATCTCAGCAGATCTTGGAAGCTAAGCAGGGTCAGGCCTGGCTAGTACTTGGATGGGAGACCACCTGGGAATACTAGGTGCTATAGGCTTGGGAGCAGGACCTGGCAGCCCACTCCCAAAACAATCAGCCATTGAAATCCCTATGAATAGCAGAGAAGCACTGACAATAGTGCTGGCCATGGCACACTGTCCAGTAGTGTTTGTTCTGTTGCACTTAGGGTCACTATGAGTTGGACCTGACTCGATGGTTCCTAGCAACAACAGACTCATTCAGGCCTTCTGGGATTATCATGGTGCCAGAAAGTTAGTTGTTAGTTTCTGTTGGCATGATGGAACAGAATTTGTTATACCTAGGTCTGTAGCCAGAAATCACCTGGAGAGACAAATGAATTTATTTTAGTTGAACATGTGAAATTTTATATAAAATATTTTTTGGGGAAGCTGATGTTTCTCATGAGGCATTTGGCCAACATTTACTCCGCTTCCCTTCATCTGCAACCCAAATCCCAAGCTCAGGGTGTCAGGGGAAGCACAGGGAGATTCACCTCAGAATTTGCAAAGCTGCTTGAGAATTCCTTGTCCCAAAGGACATCCCACTGTCCTCTTCCTCCAGAGCCTGGCTGGGTAGCCTAGGCAAACAAATTTACCTGGCAGCCTCAATGCTCCAGGCTTCTCTTTAAAGGAGAATTCTGAATACTCAAGAAAAGTCTTTTTAGCTTTGTGAACTCTTATAATACAAGAAGTCACAAAGTTTGGTAATATTAGGAAAGACGAAATTGATTTAAAGAATTTGGACAGAATTATGCCATTAGTCTACCCCCTGACTTTTTTCCCTTTGTTTTTCCAGTAGTTCCAAATAAAAGTGAAACTCACTGAAAGATATCATACATAATTGCCGAAACTGAAAAAAAGTAGGCTCCAACAAAATTACTTGCTATTAAAGGTAAGTTTGCCTGTACATAAACAGCAAATGGGCATCCACATGCCTGTAGATCTTTCTGGCAGCCTCAAAATAACACTCAGCTGCTCCCTATCTTATGACCTGTGTGACCTGAACCCCGTTGGAGAATGTTATTAGCCACTGCTGAGATTTCCCATCACATTTCCCGCACCCAAATCCCCCTTTTTTCTATTCAAAGAGAATAGGATCCTAACTGTGCCATGTTTGCTTTTATGAAGACGCATTTGCCAGTCAGTCTCAATACAAGCCCGAGTGCTTCAACAACTTTAATAAGAGGGGTGGTGATCTGAAGAGCCTTATTTTTGTCCCTAATGTTCACCCCCAAAGGAAATGTGCTTCTTACTAATAATAGAGGATGTGACCAAAAATACTGAGTATATTTATCTGTTCCTAGTCCATTTGCCAAGGCTGATGTTTTCCATCAGAGCTCTTTCAGAAAGGCTGAAACAATTAACCTCTTTCCCGCTTGCCCTGCCAAATGCCAAGGTACATTTTGTATAGAAGGTTCAGCTGAAGACCAGCCCCTCCTCCCTTTGCGCACAAACCAAGCTCACATGTAATAGTGACGATAAGAGCTAACATTAATTGGGCTGGGTGCCGGGTACTGTTCCAGCACTTTACATGTGTTAACTGGGCTAATCCTCCAGCAACCCTGTGAGGTAAGTCCATTAGTTTCTCCACTTTACAGTTATAGAAACTGAGATGGGGAGGTGCCAAGTAACATGGCCAAGCTCACACAGTTGATGAATGATGCTCTCTACAGACACTGCCTACATATGATGCCACTATACGACGTTGCATCTGTGTCATGGTTATTTTGGGTTGTAGCATGTCATGAGTTAACCCATTGCCCTCCAATTAGTGTCAAGGAACACAGGACAGAACAGAAGGGATCTCTTCGTACTCCTTAAAACCAGGCTCTTCCTGTCATTTAGTGTCTTTATGGTTTGGCTTAAATTCTGATTTCCAAATCAGATGTGCTAGAAAAAAAAAATCTTAGGCCCCGATCCAGTACCTGTTCTTCCAGTCTCATTTAGAATTCTCTGAATACATTTGGCATTCGGAACAGTATTAGACATATGAACTTATGATCAAGTATGTGTCTGAAGAAATAACAAGCAGCACACAAAAACAAGTCACATCAGATTTATAACCAGCAAGACTTTGTCCTTAGTGCTCATAGCTAATCTTCCATGAACCGTCCAACGTCACCAAACAAGAAAGCACTTGTAGAGAAGCCTCGTTGTCATGAACATCTTTATTCTCCCTTGATTTGGTATATCTCCATATACCATAGAATAATGATGTTTGTTCCTTTGTATGTGAATACTTTTACTATTTTAAAATAAGTTTTCAGAAGCCAATAGCCCTTGCAATATTTGACAGTTACTAGGTTGTTATGTGTTTGTCTTTTAAACAAAAGCAAAGCATTTTCTAATTATCCTGATAAATTCTTAGGCCTTCATTTTTAATACTTTCCCAAGCTCTGCATAGATACTGAGTGAAAAAGTAGAAATCGGCACCAAATTCTAATATAAAAATGCTTTTCCTGATCATCTGAACCCCAGATCTCTGCATCATATCTGTGGTCTGTGTATTATCCCTCTGTGTGCCCAGGCTATGATCCTTTCCTTCCTCTTGACATCAATAAAGCCCGCTGCCCTGGCTGATAGTCACCGGCTCAGCCACTCTCTTCTCATACTCTGATTGCAAGGCTGGAAGGGCATGGAGAGACCTCTCCCTAACTGAGTGTAGAACAGAATTGCTCTAGGTTGGGTTAATAGTGGGTTTTAATTTTCTAATAGTGGGTTAGAGGAATGGTAGTTTTTAGGCCACACAGTGTTCTCTTCCACATGAGAAGTTTGTGAACAATACATAAAATACCTCTCTGCTTCCCCAGCCTATAACCTTCCAAGTTTTCTTCTCATGGCTAATATTGTTTCTCTTCTGAGTAATTAACTCAAGGAGAAACCAGCAATCTGCCTTGAGCTTAACCTTCACTGGTTTCTAACTAAAAACAAAAAGAAAAGAATCCAACATCTGGCCAGCGGCCCAGCCACCACTGTTCTTGCCGAAGAGTGTTTTCAGCAGGCGTTGCCCCCAGCTGAGGGCCCAGAGACTGGAATTTTGAGCAGCAACCCCTCTCTGCCCGCTGCCTTTGGCTTCCTTCTGGATCCCGGGATGATTGTATTTACCCAGTGACCTACAGATCATGGAAGAGTATTTTTTCTCCACTTCAAGCAAAGGAAAGCACAAAGCCCAGGTTTATCAAAACAGCAATTTCCAGTGGTTCTTTAATTAAGTGTTAACCTTTCTGCAGAGAATTATAAATTGCATTAGAACATAAACGTCAACCAACGACATTTAAGACCTGAGCTAAACTTATGTAATGTTTCCAATAATAAGTGTGTCTATTTAAGATGTCAGTTAAAAGTTCAAAACTTGATTTGTGGGCGCCACAAAAGAGAACAGATAGAGCCCACACATTAGGGTCTTCAGGAAGAATTTCCAGAGAGATGACAGATTTTGACCAGAATTGAAGCTTACTTTGGGCCTGAAGATCAGGGTTTTATCTAGGATGATTTCAGTAACACTACACATGTTTATAACTGCGACTCAATCAATTTTACAGTCAAGGTCTATAATGCCCTTGTCCCTTCTTAACAGGCTGATAGCCCCGGGCTGACATCCCTCACCCCAGAGTGATGATATTGCCAGTTCTAATCTCTCAAATTCCTTTCAATCTGCTTACTGGGAAGAAATGGCTTTTCCTTCCGTCTGGCTGACAGATGCCATAAACGGCACATTACTTTGTCATCCCTGAAGTCAGGGCATCGATAATTCCCATGGGGATGGAGTTGATAATAATCTCTTGGTATAAAATTGTCTTTTCGGACATTAGATAAATGTGAACTTCTCCGCACTGTCAGCGGCATCACTCAAGACTGCTTCTCAGGCTTTGACAGCCCGTGACTGCAGGACACAGTGGGTTCCCGCAGACCACCGGCTGGTTTTCTGACCATTGCCTCCCTCCATCTCTACCTCCCTGCAGGCAGGTGGGGGGGGGGGGACGGCGCAGGGAGGGGGTCTCAGGCCTCAGGCCTGAGCCCCCTGGAGCTCTGGGCAGCCCACTTTCCTTCCAGAGGCTGCTTGCAAGGCCCACCCCGCAGCCTGTTAACTGAGGATAAATGCGTAGCGCATCTCCCTCTGGGAATATCTCTTTCTACAGATTCTGTGGCACAGCTTCAGAACAGCCATTAAAGTTTTCATTAATTCACAGGTACTAGGAAGAGCTAAGGGAGAAGTCCCAGTGTGAGACTCTGCAACGTCATGTCACACTCGTCACAGTCCACACTGGAAATTATTTTGACAAAAGCTACGAAACAGATGTGTAGGGTCTCTGACCACTGCTGGAATAGCCCTTGCGGAGACTCGGGCAGGATCCCTCCTGGCCTTCTAGATGTTTGCTCAGAGGCTACTTCCAGTTTTAAATTATCCAGAAGGAATCTCTTTCCTCTGGGCCAAAATTCTCTCTGGCTGCAGTTGACACCTTTTGCTCTAGTGGTTTTCCCTTCCCTGCCCTCCATCAGCTCTCTTGGGACATGATTCCTCCAGCTTATCCAAACCCACAAGCGTTTAAGGTGTGGCTCCCTATGGTTGGTAACATACCCATCACTCAGTACTGGCCCGACCCTTTAGGAGCTCACATGCTATTTAGATTTAAGGTTTTATAAGTTCACAAAGATCCAGAAGCAGACACAGCAAAGCCATGCAACAGTCCTCCATTTCACGCTCAGTAAAAGAAGCCCATGCAAGAGCCTTCCAGGCCTGCCTATCTCCCCCCACCACACACACACACACACACACACACACACACACACACACACACACAATTCTGATGTCTTCTCCATCCCCACCTACACCTGGCTATAGCCTGAGCTGTAGCCTGTGCATGAGCCCTTTAGTCTAGCTTCCACCTCAGGGTGTTTGCTCTGGCTGCTCCTTCTGCCTAGAACTCTTTTCCCAAAAATCCTCTTGGCTCACTCTCTCACTCACTTCAGATTTTTGGTCACATGTCACTTTTTTACCGAGGCCCCCCTGACCCCTCAGTGCAACCTCACCCTACCCCACACCCACACTCTTGACCCCCTTTCTTACTGTATGATTTTTTTCTATATTAACCACTTTCCCACAATTGTGTGTTAACTAGACTGGATACCCAGATATTTGGTTAATCATTGGTCTGTGTGTGTCTATGAGAGTGTTTCTGGGTGAGATTAAAATTCAAATGAGGAAGCTGAGTAAAGCACATTGTCCTCCTCTATGTGGGTAAGCCTCATCCAAGCCACTGGAGACTTGAGCAGATGAAAGGCAGAGTGAGAGAGAACTTGCTCTCTCCATCTGACTGTTTTAAAGCTGAGAGATCAGTTTTCTACTGCACTCAAACTGGAAATGACACCATTGGCTCTCCTGGTTCTCAGGTCTTTGGACTTGGAGTGGAACCCTACCAGTGGCTCCCCTGGATCTCCAGTTTGCTTGAAGTCATGGGACTTCTCAGCCCCCACAACCATGTGAGCCAATTCTCATAACAAATATTTCTGTGAAAGAGAGAAATGCCCCCCCCCCATGTCTGTCAGCTTGTCGTGCGGTGGGGGCTTGCATGTTGCTGTGATGCTGCAAGCTATGCCTCTGGTATTTCAGATACCAGCAAGGCCATCCATGGTAGACCGGTTTCAGCTGAGCTTCCAGACTAAGACAGACTAAGGAGAAGCACCTGACAGCCCACTCCCAAAACAATTAGCCATTGAAAATCCTATGAATAGCAGAGAAGCACTGCCAAACATAGTGCCAGAAAATGAGCCTGGCTTGAAAGCATTAAAGAAACGACTGGGGAAGAGTTGCATCCTGAAAATGTTGTTGATGTTGTTAGTTGCCGTCGAGTCAGTATCCAACTCATAGAGACCCTCATAGGGTTTTCAATGGCTGACTGTTTCGGGATTGCCTTGGGAGTGGATTGCCAGGCCCTTCTCCCATTTTTGCGGTGCTGGGAATTGAACTCTGGACCTCAGAGACTGCAGTGCAGCACTCTACCAATTTAGCTAAATCCCAGCCCTCCTGAAAATGTAGTTGACCTTAATGATGAGATTGGAGTAAAGCCCCTGGGGCCTCCTTTTTGCTGATATAGCACAACGCAAAATGAAAAGAAACATAGTGTCTGCAACATTGGGCTCATACATAAAAAGACTGTTTATATGACATAGTGTTGGGTAGTGTTTCACTCTGTTATACATTGGGTTGCTATGAACTGGATCTAACTCAGTGGCACTCAATAACAACAACAAAGATAGAAATGAACTCCTGGGTCTGTCTGGGATAGATGTATATCCAATGGGAAGGACCCTAACTAATATACCTGCCATATCATTTACTTGTTGTTGTTAGGTGCCTTGGAGTTGGTATCTGACTCATAGCAACCCTATGTACAACAGGGGAAACACTATTATCAGTGCTTCTCTGCTATTCATAGGGCTTTCAATGGTGGATTGATTTTTTGGAGTGCGTTGCCAGGTCCTTCTCCCAAGCCTACAGTATCTGGTGTTCCCTGGAGGTCTCTCATCCAAGTACTAACCAGGCCCAACCCTGCTTAGCTTCAGAGATCTGATGGGATCAGAGGCCACAGTGCTACAGCTGCAGGCACCATTTACTTAGTTATTTCATTTATTTATCAGCAGAGTCTTCCAGCTAGAATATAAACTATGAGGGCAGAAATTTTGGTTTGTTTTGTTCAATGCTCTATTTCCAGCACCTAGCACAGTACCTGGCACCTACCAAGGACTCAATAAATATTTGCTGACTGCATGACTGAGGGCACATCAGTCCAATGATGTTTTTCCTGGATGGCCACAGTGGAGTAAGAGCTGGCGAGACTGGTAGAGCTGGAGGGGCTGTCAGTATGAGGAGCAGAGGAGTACCAGGCAACCTCTCCAGACAGCCTGGACCTCCAGAAGTTTTATCTGCCACCGAGCTAGCTCCCACGTTCTGTTGTCTCTCAGCTCATCACACCTCTTTGGTTTCTCATGATAATATCTTCCAGCCTCACTTATGGGCTCCGCCTAGCAGCTTTCAGATTGAGCCTTTTAAACACAAATCAAATCATTCATTCCACACATATTCATGAAGCTCGGCTTGTGTTCTAGGGACATCATAATGAACAAAACAGACAAAACTGTCCACCCAGGAAGGCATACTTCTAGATGGAGTGGCAGACAAAAAGCAAGATAAATAGGCAAAACACATGCCATTAACAATGCTCCTAAGCAGACTTCTTTGCTTGCTTACAACCTCTCCTTGGATCCCTACTGTCTCTAGATAACATCCAAGCTCCCATGTCTAGGAGCTGACAGCTCTTTTGTGCAGGCTCTTCCAGCTCACTCCTTGTCATATACGCTCCACCTGCCAGGCAGAATAAACTTGTTCCAGCTCACCAAGTGCACCTTATTCTCTTACTTATCTATGTCTGCATATGCTGTTCCTGTCTCAAGTCCCTGTTGCTCTTCCCTCCATTGTCTTAACCAGGCTGATTCCCCTCTCAATACCCAGCTTTAGCCTCAGGTTTTCTAGTAGCCTTTTCCTTGTCACCATCACGCCACCCCTCACCCCTATTTCAGTCAGAATGCCCTTGTTTGTGTCCTTTCCAATCTCACTGGGCACACTTTTATCCCATGTGATTGCAACAGTCTATACTGCCACTCTCTGGGGAAATTTATTTGGATCAAGAATAGGAAGTCCAAGAACATGCTGTCCACATTTGGTGAGGGCCTTTGTGCTCTGTCACTCTATGTCAGACAGCAGAAAGGCAAGAAAGGGCAAGAGCATATGAGAGTAAAGGGGATTGAATGTATTCTTTATATGAGGAACCCACTCCTGGGATAATGGCGTTAATCCATTCATGGAAGTAGATGGATGGACAGCATGATGAAAACAAGGAAGGAAGGAGGGAAGGAAGGAAGGAAGAAAGGAAGGAAGGAAGGACAAGGCAGATGATAAAATGATTGATGAATAGTATGAAGGATGGGTGGATAGAGGGATGGATGTTACCCTCCTCATGCCCCTTATAGCTCCAGTTCAGGATCTTTTCTCTGCTTCCTGACTTTGCATGCAGTGCTCTGGTCCTTCCCAGCAGTTGACAGCATTTCTCAGTGTGCAGTATAAAAAACTCAGCCTTTGGCCTGCACCCCTCACCCTTCATGGTCCTCAGACTCCTCTTCTTCCCTGGACAACTTCTCTCAAAGGATCTCCCTTTTTTCGAAGCATTGTCCCACCCTCAAAGCCCTGCTCATTTGTGGTCTCTTTAAGTGGGCTCCTTAGCCAAGCCCTCATGCTGCCAGAGCCTCCCAGGAGAATTTAGATCTCTCTTCCTCTAACAGAGGCCCTTCTCCAGCCATCTCTCAGGGTTCCCCTATGCTTATTTTCCAGAAAATGAGCATGTCTAATGACCGTGTTTGCCCCTTCTTGGAAGGCCCCCTACAGCTATCTTATACACTCTATCTTCTGCTCCCCCTAGTGTAAGTCTCAGAATGTGGTCTCAGGAGCTGGACACTTGACCCTATTACCACCTAACTGTATGACCTTGGGCTGTTCACCAATCTCTCTGTCTCAACTCCTACATCTATAAAATGGAGTGAAAGCAGTATCTTCCTCAGAGGGCGATTGTAAGGGCTGAATGAGGAGCCACAGAGAGTCCTTAGAGTAATGCCTGATGCACAAGTTTACAACTACTATGATCTGACCCAACTTTCTACAAATGCACTTTCTGCCTCTAAATTTACCCCTTTGTGGTTTTTTTCATTTATTCTTCCTATCACACTTTTCCTTTTACTGTTTCTTATAGTTTGGGGAAAATAAGGGATTTCTATGGGCTTACCTAAATGGGAAGAAGAGCAAGAATCTAGAAGAAAAAAGCCATCCAGCCCCTCTTCATAGCCTGGCCTGCTTATCAGCTTTAGCCTCTTCTTTGGTCCACATTGTTTCCAAGGTGACAACCTGGTATGGGCTCTGATTCTTCAATTACATCTACACAACTTTTGTCTTAGGGCCTGCCTAGAAATGCTTTGCTTCTGACCCTTCTCTTAGTTCTTTGAGGCAATTCTATTTACCAGCTAAGAAAAATTCCCAACCCCTGGGGAACAACCACGTAGAAGGTACAGGTATTTTTAGCATGGTACTCTGATCGTTTTCACTTGTGTCTACGTACTACTATGACAAATAATTTAAACAAAATAGGTGTGATGCAGTAAAGGAATCAGAATAAGAAAAGATGGACTCAGTTCCAAAGAGAGAAAGATTAGAAGAGAACAGAAAACATAAAATAGGTTACAGGACAGTTTCAACGGCAGAGAATACACAAAGTGCAGAAAGGCTACACAGCAAGAAGGAGTGAGCAGGATATTTCTCCAGCCATGGCTCCCTGGTGGGGGAGTGGAAACAGAAGCCTCATCCAAAAGTGGTACTAGGGATTGAGATCTCAAGAGAAAGCTGCTCACTAAGAAGATTCCCAAATAAGACTAGAAGAGATATCTATCCTGATAGATGCACTAATCACAAAACAGAAACACAAGAAACATGAAAAGGCAAGGCAATCTGTCCCCTCAAAAAGAACATAATTCTTCAACTACTGAACCCAAAGATACTGATATGGTTGAAATGTCAGACAAAGAATTTAGAAGTCTACTTGTAAAAATGATCAATGACTTCAAATAAAAAACACAGTAGAAAACATCACCAGTAGACTAGATCAAACAGAAGAAAGAATACTAGGAATGGAAGACAATGTTGAGGAGATACTACATTCAGATATCAATAAAAAATAAATAAAGAACATGACTACAACTTCCAAGGACTCTGGGACATGATCAAGAGACCAAATCTAAGAAACCAAGGGGTAGAAGAAGGAGCTGAGATAAAAACTAACAGCATAAGAGACTTATTCAATGAAATTATAGCAGGAAAATCTCCAAATCTGTGGAAAGAAATGGACAGCCAACCACAAGAGACTTTTAGAACTCCACACAGATAGAAAAGAACCTCTCCATGACACATTATAGTTAAAATTCCAAAACTACAGAACAAAGAAACAATACTAAGAACTGGAAGAGAAAAACACTAACTCACTTACAAAGGCAAACCCATCAGAATAACATCATACTTCTCAGCATAAACCCTAAAATCCAGGAAAGTATGGAATGATACATTTCAAGCCCTGAGAGTAAATAACTACCATCAAGATTATTATATCTAATAAAATTATCATTTAAATTAACGTAGAGCCTGGCATAGTGGCACATGCCTGTAATCCCAGGAATTTAGGAGGCATAGGAAGAACGATCACAGGTTGGAAGCCAGAAGCAGCCTGCATAATTTAGCAAGATCCTGACTCAAAATTAAAAAATTTAAAAATGGGCTGGAGTGCATCCCAGTGGTAAAGCACTTGTAAAGTATGTATAAAGCCCTGGGTTCAGCCTCCTAACACCACGATCAATCAATCAATCAATCAATGAAAGAAAAGAAAATTGATGGAGAAATAAAGACCTTCCAAGGCAAGCCCACATTAAAGCAATTCATGAGCACTAAGCCAGGATTGGGGCTGGGATTTAGCTCAGTTGGTAGAGCACTGCGCTGCAGTCTCTGAGGTCCCGAGTTCAATTCCCAGCACCGCAAAAATGGGAGAAGGACCTGGCAATCCACTCCCAGGGCAATCCCAAAACAGCCATTGAAAACCCTATGAGGGTCGCTATGAGTTGGATACTGACTCGACAGCACCTAACAACAACAACAACAAGCCAGGATTGCAGAAGATACTTAAAAGATACTTCCTATACACATGGAAGAAGAAAGATAGTCTCAATCATAAGAGTGCAAAAAAGAATACATTTCATGAGAGGAACAGATAACCTAATGAAAATGAGGAAAGAATCAATCATGTCCAACTCAATAAATCTGAAAATCCTTAATGAGCATAAAGGAGAAAGAAAAGAACAAATAATATAAGACTCAAGCAGGAAAACCCCAAACATAGTTATAAGAATCAGGAAACTTTTCTCAATAACAACCTTAATTATAAATACCCTTAACTCTCCAATCAAAAGACACAGACTGGTTAATTGGATTAGAAAACAAGATCCAACAGATGTTGTGTGTAAGAAATACATCTCTCAGTCAATGATACACACAGATTGAAAAATGAAAGGATGGAAAATGCTATACTAAGCAAGTGGAAGCCAAAAAAAAAAAAAAAAAAAAAAGCAAGAATTACCAGCCTTGTATCAGACAAAGTAGACATCAAGCCAAAATTAGTCAGAAAAGACAAAGGGAAGATCCATCAAGAAGATATAACAATTATAAATACATATGCACTGAACAACAGTGCACCTAATTTCATAAAACAAACCACTGGACATAAAGGGTAAGTGGCTTCCATACCCCACTCTCAGCAATAAATAGAATACCCAAACAAAAAATAACAAAGTTCAGCTAAACTTCACCATAGATCAATTGAACATAATAGACATCTACAGAATATTACAACCAAAAGTTACAAAATTCACTTTCTTCTCAGCAGCACATGGAACTTTCTCTAAAATATATCACATTTTAGGCCATAAATCAAGTCTTAACAAATACAAAAAAAATCAAAATAATTTCTTGTATCTTGTCAGATCATAATGGAATAAAATTAGAAATCAATGGTGAAAGAAACTACAGACTATACAAATACATAGCAATTGAACAACACATTCTTAAATGATCAGTGGGTCATGTAGGAAATTTAAAAATTCAGTGGGTCCTTAAAGAAATTTAAAAATTCCTAAAATCAGATGAAAATGAAATCATTATATATCAGAACCATTGAGATACAGCAAAAGTAGTTCTAAGAAAGAAGTTAATATCTATGATTGCTTATATTAAAAAGGGAGACCTCATATAAATAACTTAATGATGCACCTCAAGGTCTTAGAAAAACAAGAACAAGCAAAACTCAAAATCAGTAGACAAAAAGAAATAATAAAGATCAAGGCAGAAATTAACAGAGACTAAATGAACAATCCTGCAGCCATACTGTCGCAACTGATCTTGTCAGACCTCTGAAGCTAAGCAAGGTCAGGCCTGGCTGGTACTTGAATGGGAGACTGCCTGGGAATACCAGGTGCTGTAGGCTTGGGAGAAGGACCTGGCAACCCAGCTCCTCGCCTCCCCCCCCCAAAAAAAAATCAGCCATTGAAGCCCCTATGAACAGCAGAGAAGTACTAAAAGTAGCATTTCGTCTGTTGTACAGAGGGTCACTATGAGTCAGACACCAACTACACAGCACCTAACAACAATGACCACGAAAGAACAATATAAAGAATTCTCTTTGTTTTTAACCGTGGTAAAGGTTTTGCTGCTGTTTTATTTTTGTTTTGCACTTTGTGGCAGATGGCCTTCCCATGACACCCAGTATTTTTCATACCCTTTCCCTTTTGGGGTGCCCAGGCCAACTTGGCATCCTCTAGCACAGCTTGTGCTGTCCCAGGACCTTCTCTGGGGCCAGCAACTAGCTTTGAGCCACCTTCCGACAAAGTCTGGTCTGGGCAACCTTCTCTGAGTGCAGTTCCTTGCCTTTTCCCTGCACTACAACTCGCTTGCCATTTGTTTGTCCACTCATCAGCCTTGAATACTTCCCAACACATTGTCCCCTCAGCTCCTCTGCATTTCCTTGCAGACCATGACAAGGCTTCCTCCCTTCACCATTGATCTAGTAGCTAAGTGTGTTCTGGCCGGAGGCAGGCTTCATCTCTGGATCCTTTAGGCTCAATTTTTGGTACTTTTCTTGGTTCTCCATTGACCTTTCAAAAAAACCCAATATTTTTCCATTACAAAGTTACAAAGAAGGAAGTGGCAGAAATTCAGCTTCTTGACTCCCCTCATCTAAACACAGGTCAATTCCAGTTTTGAGTCTGCTTTTAAGAAGCAGCAGCAGGACCTCAGATTATGGAGTCAGACCTGGGCTGAATCTCAGCTCTTTTCTAGTTGTGTTGCCTTCAGCAGCTTGTTTATGCTCTCTGAGCCTCAATTTCCCAGCTATGATTGAGAACAATAATCTCTGTTTTAAAGGGCACCCAAATGAAGCATTTGGAGGACAGAGCATTTGGTGGCGAGAGATGTGGGAGTGATCATGTTTCTCACATGCTCTTATGTCTTAGTCTGTCTGGATTGCTGTAATAAAATACCAGAATCTGAGTAGTATATAGTAACAGAAATTATTTCTCACAGCCTGGAAGTGGGAAAGTCCAAGAACAAGGTGCAGGCAGATCCACTATCTGTTGAGGGTGCAATTCCTGACTCATAGATGGTGACTTTTCACTATTTCTTCACATGGTAGAAGTGGTGGATGAGCTATCTTGGGCCTATTTTTAAGTGGCACTAATCTCATTCATGAAGGCCCTGCCCTCATGACCTACTCACCTCTCAAAAGGCCTCACCTCTTAATTCCATCACACTGGTGATTAGGTTTCCATGTATGAATTTGGGAGAGAACAAACATCCAGACTGCAGCACCTGCTCTCCCTTTACTTCCTAATCTGAATACTAAAATGAAGAAAATCCTAAAACTGTCTCTTTAAAACCTGAGTTGCTTGTATACCCATATTCATAGAAGCATTATTCATAGTAGCCAAAGGAACGTTGGAATATTCGTAATCAAAAGGAATATATGAAATATTATTTGGCCTTATAAAGGAAGGAAATTCTGACACATGCCACGACATGAGTGAAGTTTAAGAATATTATGCTAACTGAAATAAGCCTGACACAAAAAGGACAAATATTTTATGACTCCACTTATATGAGCTACTTGTTGTTGTTGTTGTTAGGTCTGTTAAGTCATGTTTGACTCATAGCAACCCTCATAGGGTTTTCAATGGCTGATTTTTGAGGGATTACCTTGGGAGTGGATTGCCACATCCTTCTCCCATTTTTTGTGGTGCTGGGAATCGAACCCAGGACCTCAGAGACAGCAGAGCAGTGTTCTACCAACTGAGCTAATTCCCAGCCCCATATGAGCTACTTAAAATAGTCAAATCCACAGAGACAGAGACAAAAACACAGGGAACTATGGTTCAATGGAGGCAGAGTTTCAGTTTTGCAAGATGAAAAGAATTCTGGAAATGGATAGTGGTAATGATTGCACAGCAGTGGGAATGTACTTCATGCCACTTTACATTTAAAAATGGTTAAGATGGTAAACTTTATAGTAACTTTTTTATCCAGGAGTTGGGACCTGGACTGAGTTGTAAGTGGCCTCATTCAGGGTCCCCAAAGCCTACTGTGGTTTGTACTTAGTCCTCAAGGAAGAAGACATTTGTGACCTGAGGGGGCTCTAATTTGGGGGAATAGAAGTGCCAGAGATGAGAAGGCACAAGGGCACACTGGGGGCTGGGGAAAGCATGTTGTTGTTAGGTGCCATGAAGTTGGGTACATCTCATAGCAACCCTATGTACAACAGAATGAAACACTCCCCAACACTGTGCCATGCCCAGCACTATGTCAGTGCTTCTCTGCTCTTCGTAGGGTTTTCAGTGGCTGATTGGGGATTGTTGAAGCAGTGGGCTGCCAGTTCCTTCTCTCATTTTCGCAGTGCAGTGGATCGAACCCAGGGCCTCAGAAAGTACAGAGCAGCACTCTACCAACTAAGCTAAACCCTAGCCACTTGAGGAGGCGAGGAAGCATATTGCAAAGAAAAAAGGCTAGGCAGCTTCTTTCAGTCCTATAGGGACTGAAGGGTGCCCCCCCACCCCCGCAAGTGATTATGCAGCTCTTTCACTGCACAAAGATGCCCCACAGAGGCCAGGAGTAGAGGTGAAAGATGCATGTGAAGGATGTTTGCCTAGCGCTTGGTCCTAGCACAGGGCTGTATCCACCCGGAGGATGAGGACTCTCTTATTCACACAAAGGCTCAGCATGTGGGCTGGGGAGGTAGCTCAGCACTGGAGCACTTGCCTAGCATGCACAAGGCCCAGGTTCCAACCCCAGCACCACAAGGGAGGAAAAAACAATCTTTTTAGAGTCAGGTGTGGTAGCCCATACCTGTATCCCAGCACTCAGGAGGCTAAGGCAAGTAGGATCACAAGTTTGAGGCCAGCCTGGGCAATATAGCAAGTTCAAGGTTAGCCTGAACTACATAGTGAGACTCTGTTTCAAAAAAACAAGGGCTGAGGATGTAGCCTGGTGGTAGAGTATCCTCCTACAATGCACAAGGCCCTGATTCCATTCCCAGTACCTGCGGGGGCGGGGAGGACGGGGCGGGGGGGGGGACGGGGGAAGATGCATCATGCACAGGTGGACAGTTGTCCACAAAGGGAGCCCTTGGTACATCACGGGCATGACTTTGAGACAGAAGAAAGTGATTTTACCCCCTTTCTCTTACAAACACTAATGAAACACACCTGGGTTGAGTCTTGGTACGAGTTCTGGCCTAGAAAAACCTTGCTCATGGCTAGCAGGTTGGGGAGAGCGTTATACGGGTGTTGGGCGTATTAATTCAGAGGGCAAGTACCTGCCTGATGATGGCCCAAGGACTGGACATCATGGCTATGCCTTCATCCAGAGTCTAAAGTAGCAGGCAGGAACCCTGAATGCAGAACAGGGCAATGTCCCAAGTCCCAATGGGGCAACCCACCCACCCATCCCTACCCATAGGCATAAGAATCCCCCGTCCCATTAACCAGCCACCCCCCAGCATGCAGGGGATAAAACCCTCCCGGTGGCCACTTGGCAGGGATGACATAAGAACCATCCAAAGTGCAAGGGGATTGACCCTGCTCTGCAGCAAGCTTTCAGCTTAATAGGAACAGCTGGTCAGTGAAGTGTTTGCTAGCAATTTAACAAGCCTTAAGCAGCAAGAGGCATCTGCAGATAAATCAAAAGGGAGCGTCCAGCTAAATGAGGTTTAATTTAAATTCCGATCTCGAGCTGAGAGAAGAGCTTCATTGTGCCTTCCAGTTGTATTAGTACCAGCGAGGCTGAGGCCAGCTTGGCACCCACTGGAGCTCAGCCCTCTGGCCTCCTATCTGATGGGGCAGTGGCCCCCTGGGAGTGAGCTGTAAAATCCAGCCAACTTGCTGAGAGAAAGGTAGAGGAAGAAAGGGGAGAGATAAGAAGTCATTTATTCTCTCCTAGAAATAAAACCAACAAGAAACCTCTTGGCTCCATTTGGAAGCCATAAAGCCCCCCACAGCCCTAACCCGAAGCCCATTCCCCCAGGCCGCCCCTGTGAATGCAGAGGGCAGGAGCCCACGGTAAGAGCACAAATGAGCCCAATGGGGAGGAGGACTTGTTCTACGAAATGTCACCCATCAGCTGTGATGACAACCGCTGAAAACAAGAGCTACTTCTTTCCCATTGTTTCCTCACACAAAGAGCTGGACATAGACTTTGCAACCCCCCCCCCCCCCCCCCCCACCCCAAGCCAAGGGCTTAAAGTCAGCCCTCCTCCGCCCCTCCTCTTCCACTGTGAGCTGCCTGGAGCCTTGCATTTCCACATACAAATGTCCAATCCCGAATGCACTTGATACCCCTTCCTTGGCCTCCTATTCCACTCTCAAATCAGGGCCATAGACTAGGAGCTGATGAGCTGACCGCTGCTTGACACATTCTAGCTGCATGGGCACGTCTGGCAAAAGGCGGTCCAGGAAGCTGAGAGAAGGGCCACCTCAGTGGAGTCCTTCAAGGGACCTGTCCCAGCTCCCTTTTCCCATTCTCATCTCACTGGGGCTGTGATGGCTTCTGCATGGGGTCTCCAGGGTTAGCAGTCAGCCTCCAGGGCCCATGGTGCAGGGGGAGGAACTCAGCTGCTGTAGAAGAGGAGTTCCCCTCCCAGGCACCTCCACCCAAGGAGAGCTAGGTCCTTGGCTCCCTCACAGAAAAGAATTTCAGGATGAGTCAGAGTAAAACAAAGTCAGTGAGTTTATCAAGTAGAAATAAGAGACAGTATACACTTTAGATTTAAGCATGGGCATTCAGAGAGAAAAAGAGATACTTAAGAGAATAACAGTACACACCTGAGACTCGGACCCCTGAGTGTCTTAACAATAGCTACACATATATTTTTGTGGCTTTTAAAGTTATATTGCTCCAAGAATGTAATTTACAACCAGGTTTAAATATGAATTAAAGTTTACAATTAAGTTTTAAAATTAAGTAAGAAATATATGAGTTGGCTTACTTATTTTTCTTAGAGTTTTCTTTTTGTAAACATAATTGCAAGGTGGTTTATGAGGTTCAGGATGTAGGTTCAGTGTTAGTCTTAACAAAGTTAGTGAGTTTATCAAGTACAGATAAAAGACAGTACACACTCTAGATTTAAGCATGGGCATTCAGAGAGAAAAAGAGACGCTTAAGAGAATAACAGTACACATCTGAGACTCGGACCCCTGAGTGTCTTAACAATAGCTACACGTATGTTTTTGTGACTTTTGAAGTAATATATTGCTCCAAGGATGTAATTTATAACCAAGTTTAAATATGAAGCAAAGTTTAAAATTAAGTGTTTAAATTAAGTAAAAAAAAATGTATGAGTTGGCTTACTTATTTTTCATAAAGAGCTTTCTTTTTGTAAACATAATTGTAAGGTGGTTTTATGACATTCATTGTTTAGGCTTAGGGGTGGGGCAGGAGTTCTGATAAGGTTAACCTCAAAGGTCACAAACATCTGACCCTTCCTAAGCATGGACTATTTGTTATTTCTAACACTCTTATGTGAGATATCTTAGGAAAATGAGCATTGTCTTCACATAGGCCATCTCCACTGCTCTTGTCAGTTGTGTTAAAGTGTTGGCTTTCAGGCAATGGGAGGTGTAAACAAATTCCTTGAGTTAAAGTTGATTCTCAGCCAGTGAGGATGTTATCAGATTCTGGAGCTAAGGGCTTCTTTTCCCTTCCCATGTTCCACAAATTTTTCTATCTTTCTATCCTGCCTCAAAGGGATCCCCCCCCCGCAGCTGTTGCCAAAAGTATGGCTTGACATCCACGCACGTTCAAACATCGCCCCCACCTTCCCAAGGCAGTGTTTCCTCTTCCCCATCTGCACATACCTCTCAGTTACTCTCTCGAGTGTTGTCCTTTTTCAGAATTTCCCTTGAAACTAGCATGTGGCCATCAAGAACGAGTCTTGCCAAAGCGCCTACCCTGTGGGAATAAGTTTCTGGGTTGGCAGGCCAGTCCAATCCTTAATACAGGAGCGCATCTTTTAGAAATTATGCCTGACTAAGCGCTGGGCACGGTGGCGCATGCCTGTAATCCCAGCGGTTTGGGAGATGGAAGCAACAGGATCGCAGGTTCGAGACCAGAGGCAGTCTGAATAACTTAAAGAGACCCTGTCTCAAAAAGTAAAAAAAAAAAAAAAAAAAAAAAATGGGCTGTGGGTACAGTTCAGTGGTCCAGCATTTGGAGAGCATGCAAGCGCGAGGCCCTGGGTCCAACCCTCAGTACCACACACACAAAAAAAAAAAAAAGAAAGAAAGAAAAAGAAAAAGAAATTATGCCTGACTACTAGCTCAGTTGGTAGAGTGCCCCTCTGAGACCCTCGGTTCAATCCCCAGCACCCCAAAAATGGGAGAAGGACATGGCAATTCACTCCCAAAGCAATTCTGAAAACAATCCTCCATTGAAAACCCTGTAAGGGTTTCTGTGAGTCAGATCCAACTGGACAGTACATAACGATAATATGTTTCTGCTCAGTAAATGTGTACTAAAATTAGCCACAGGCTCCCATCCCATTGATTTGTCAGTGAAGTCAAAGAAAGGAGGAGGTGACCTCGGCAGGGTTAGATTCTTTAACACCTGGAAAACCTCTCTGCTTCTTTCACATGGATATTTGGGGTACAACCATGTCCGTTTGAATGGCTCTCAAAATGCTCTTCAAGAAACTGGGTAAATGTGATGGCCCATTGTAAAAGAGGAAGGGAAGCACCGTGGCTTCAGTCCTGGGTCCATATGGAAGCAGGAATATTGCAGGGCAGGGTTATATGTGGAGCCATAATCAGAAACTGTTCCTGTTCAGTTTTTTGTCTCACTTTGCCTTTTCCTTTATATTTTAAAATAACACTAGACATACATGACTTGTAAAAGTAGAGTTCCCATTACCCTTTACCCACATTCCTCAAATTATAACATCTTGCAAAATCATAGAACATTGTCAAAACCAGAGAACTGACCTAAACTACAGACCCTGTTCAAATTCCACTATTTTACCACATGGTTGCATTCTGTAGATACCATCATGACCAGGATGCAGGTAGATGCCACCATAACCAGGACCACCAACCACAATGAAAATCCCTTTTATAGTCTTTCTACCATCTCTAGACCTTGACATTTACTGACTGTTCTCCACTACGATAATTACATCATTTTTAGTATTATATAAACTAAGTCATACAATATATAACCCCATCATATTTCTTTTATTCAGCATAATGCCCCTAAGACTCATCCAAGTGGTTGTATGTGTCAATAGCTTGTTTCTTTTATTGCTGAGTAATAAGCATTCCAAGGACTGAACATGCCAGAGTTTAACAATTTACCACTGAAAGACATCTGGGTTGTTTGCAGTTTATATCTATTATTAATAAAGCCACTGTAAATATTTGTGTGGGCTGGGATTTAGCTCAGTTGGTAGAGCACTGTGCTGCAGTCTCTGAGGTCCCAAGTTCAATTCCCAGCACCACAAAAGTGGGAGAAGGACTTGGCAATCCACTCCCAAGGCAATCCCAAAAACAGTCTGCCATTGAAAACCCAGTCAGGTACCGACTCGACGGCACCTAACAACAACAACAAATATTTGTGTACTGCTATAAACATTTGTGTACAGGTGTTTATATAAACATAAGCTTTTATTTATTTAGGATAAATATCCAGGAGTATAATTGCTAGGTCATATAGAAATCATACGTATAACTTTATAGAAACTGACAAGCTGTTTCCCAGTGGCCCCACCATCTTATCACCAATGTGTGAGGGTTCCAGCTGCTTCACGTCCTTGCTGCAACTGGTTTGGTGAATGTTTATTATTTCAGTCATTATAATGGGTGTATACTGGCATCTCATCATAATTTTACTCTGCATTTCTCTATGGGCTAAGGATGCTGGGTGTCTTTTCAGGCACTTATTTTCCATCCACACCTTCTGTTCAGTGAGGTGTCATTTAAATCTTTTGCCCATTCTCTGATTGTATTGTGTTCCTACTGTGGCAGTTAAAGAGTTCTTTGTATGTTCTGAATGCAATTTCTTTGTCTTATATATAATTTGCAAATACTTTTTCCTAGTCTGTGGCTAGCCTTTTTATTCTACTTGTATGTTCCATTTAGCAGAAGCTTTTAATTATGAAGAAGTCCAATTTAACAATATCCTTTTATGTATTATGTTTGTGGTCTCCTACCTAAAGAAATCTTCACCTAATTTTAGGTCACAAAGATTTTCTCCAATGTTTACTCTGAAATAAGTTTACATTTTACATTTAGAGCTAAGATTCATTTTCAGTTAATTTTGTATAAAGCGGTGAGGTTTAGGTTGAGGTTTTGTTTTGGTTTTGCTTATGGATGCCCAAATTTTCCGGCAACATTTGTTGCAAAGACTCTCCTTTCCCTTTGAATCACTTTTGTGTCTTTATAAAAAATCAGTTGGTTAGACTTTTTTGGTTCTATTTCCAGACTCTATTTTGTTCCATAGATCTATGTGACTATCCCATATTATTATTGTGGCCATGGAGTAAGTCTTGGAGTCAGATAATTATTCCAACTTCATTTTTCTTTTTCAAATTTGTTTCATCTATTCTAGCTCTACCACTTTTACATGTAAATTTTAGAATCAATTTGTCTATAGCTATAAAAAAAATCCTGCTGAGAGTTCCATAGGAATTGTAGTACATCTGTAGATCAGTTTTTGAGGGAATGGCATCATTACTGTGTCGGCTCTGCCATCCCTGGAACATAGTGTGTTCTCCATGTGTTCAGGCCTTCTTTGAATCCTTGCATGAGCATTCTACAGTCTTCAGCTTACAGCTCCTGTAGTCTTCCTTTCTGAGCTATTATAAATGGCATTCTGTTTTTAATTTTGGTTTCCAGCTGTACTGTGCTAGTATATATGTTACTATGATTGATCTTTGTGTGTTGACTTTGCATCTTGCACCTTAATAAACTCACATTTTAGTCCTAATAGCTCTTGTGTAGACTATAGGATTTTCTACATATGTGCAAATAAGTGTTATTTTTATTTGTTGTGGTATGCCATTCTTTTGTGTGTTGCTGGATTCCATTTGGCAGCACTATATTGAGGATTTTGTTATGTATACTAACATATAGTTATGTTAGTATATACTAACATATAACTATATAACATATAGTTATGTTAGTATACTGACCTATGGTTCCTCTCTCTTTTCTCTTCTCTTCCCTCTCTCCCTCCCCTATCCCCCACCTCATATCTGGTTTTGATATCAAGGTAACACTTGCTTCATGAAATGAATTATGAAATGTTCCATTCTTCTTTCATGAAGAGATTATGTAAAAGTGTAATTTCTTCCTCAAATTTTTGATAGAAATAGCCAGTAAGCCTGGATATTTTTTTGTTCAGAAAAATGTTAACTATGAATTATATTTCCTTAATAGTTACAGGACTGTTCAGATTGTTTTATCTTGGGTGAGTTTTAGTAGTTTGTGGTTTTAAAGAATTGGTACATTTCAGCAAAGCTGTCAATTTTATTTGTGTAGTATCATTTGTAGTTTTCACTTATTATCCTTTAAATGTCTCCACACCCTAGTAATGCCTTTGTTGTTCATTCTTGTATTGATAATTTGTGTCTTCTATCACTTTTCTTTGTCAGTCTTGCTAGAAGTTATTCAATTTTATAGATCTTTTCAAAGAAACAGCTTTTAGTTTTATGAATGTTCTCTATTTTCTATTTTCTATTTTATCAGTTTCTGTTCTTATTTCTTCTTGTCTTCTATTTGCTTTTTCTCCTTTTTCTAGTATCTTGAAGTGGAAGCTTATATTATTGATCTGAGTTATTTCTTCTTTCCCAGCATAAGTACTTAATGCTGCAAAGTCTCTTCTCAGCACTGCTTTAGCTGATCTCTATAGATTTCAATGTGTTGTGTTTTCATTTCACTCAGTTCAATATATTTTAAACATCTCTTGAGGCTTCCAAAGGAAGATTTTGATGTGTTAGATAGACTGTTTTATAAATATGAATTAGAACACATTGACGGACGGTGTGGTTGGATTCTTTCATATCCTTGTCTATAGTTCCCTCTGTTACTGAAAGAACAGTGCTGAAGATTTTATGTATATTTTCTTCTTTCAGTTATGTTAGTTTATGCTTCAGCTACTTGAAAGTCGATTGTTTGATGTGTATACATTTAGGATGGTTATGTCTTCGTGGTGACTGACCTTCTTATTATATAATGTTCTTCTTTTTCCCTAGCAACTTCCTATGCACAAAAGTCTGCACAGCTTGATATGAACATACTCAGTCTTCTTTTTGATCAGCTTTGCACAAGGTATTTTTTTTTATACTTTTACATTTAAGCAACATACAACACTATGTTTGAAGTATCTTCTAGGCAACATAGAGTTAAGTCATGTTTTTTAATCCATTCTGCACATCTATTCTTTTCTTTGGTGTGTTTAGACATTATGTCTAATGTAACTGTTGTTATTTTAGAATTCACAAATGCTGTTTTACTATCTGTTTTCAGTTTGCTCCCTCTCGCCCTTTACCTTTGTTTTCCCTTCCCTGCTTTACTTTGGGTTACCGGAACAATTTTTACTATCCCATTTTAATTTATCTACAGTGTTTTGAGTGTGTGTGTGTGTGTGTGTGTGTGTGTGTGTGTGTGTGTGTGTGTGTATTTGTTGTTGTTATTGTTAGGTGCCGTGGAGTCAGTGTCTGACTCATAGCGACCCTACATACAACAGGAAAAACACTATTGTCAGTGTTTCTCTGCTATTCATAGAGTTTTAAATGGCTGGTTGTTTTTGGTAGTGGGTTGTTGGGTCCTTCTCCCAAGCCTATAGCATCTGGTATTCCCAGGAGGTCTCCCATCCAAGTACTAACCAGGCCTAACCCTGCTTAGCTTACAAGATCTGATGGGATCATAGGCCACAGTGCTATGGCTGCAGGCATATCTATCTATCTATCTATTTATCTATCTATCTATCTACACACACATAAACATATACACATATATATATACATATATATATTAGTTTTTAAGTGACTGCTCTTGTGATTACAACATATATACATTCATAACTCAGTGCAGTCTACCAGTATCAACCACTTCCTGCTCCAAGTAGATATTAAAACTTTACCTCTATTTAGGCTTCTTTAACACCCATTATGACAGAACTGTTTCAAATATTATCACTATGTTGAGCACCACATCATATTGTTATAATTTTTTTACTTCCAATCATCAAAAATTATTTAAAACTCAAGAGACAAAGAATCTATTTATCTAGATATCAAAAGTCAATTACAACTCAAGAGAAGAATAGCCTTATATTTACCTAGATATTTACTCCTTCTATAGCTTTTTCTTCATGACTGAGGTTCTCAGTTTTCTGTTATCATTTCCTTTATGTTCAAAGAATTCTCCACAGTGATTCGTTTAGCAGACCTGTGTACAACAAATTTTCTTGGTTTCCTTTCATTTGAGAATGTTTTTATTTCATCTTCATTCCTGCAGGAAGTTTGCCAGGTAATGAATTTTGAGTTGACATTGCTTTTCTTTCAGCCCTTGAAAAACATTCTGCCTTTTCCCTCTGGTCCCATGGCTTCCAGTGAAAAATTTTCTTCCATTCAATTAATTCTTTCTCTACAAATACTATGTAATTTTTCTATGGCTGCTTTCAGGATAATCTCTTTGTCTTTAATTTTCAGGAAGCTGATTATGTGCCTCTGTGTGAGTTTCTTTAAATTTATCCTGTTTGGGCTTTTTCAGCTTCTTAAATCTGTAAATTTATGTCTTCCACCAAATTTGGGGAGTTTCCTGTTATTTCTTAAAATATTTGTTCAGCCTCTTATTCTTCTCTTCTTCAAGGACTCTGATGTTATGAATGTTCAGTCTTTTGCCATTGTTTCCTGGGACTTTAAGACTCTCTTTATTTTCGATCTATTTTCTCTTTCTGTTTTCTTTCTCTTTTCTTTTTCTTTCTTTCCTTCACAAGTTGGATACTTTGTGTTGATTTCTGAGTTTATTAATTATTTCCTTCATCATCTCCATTCTGACTAAATTCTGACTATTTTGTTTTTTACTTCTACAATTTCCACTTAGTTCTCCTTTATAGCTTCCATTTTTTAACTGAGAATTTGTCATTTTCTCTGTTTCAAGTGTATTCATAATTGCTTATTTGAGCTCTTTTATGATAACTACTCTAAAATCTTTGTAGGATCACTAACTTCTGTGCTATCTCAGTGTTAGCATTTGTTTTTATTTTCTCATTCAAATTGGGATTTTCCTGGTTCTTGGTATAAAAAGCTACTTTGGGTTATATTTTGAACATTTTGAGTATTATGCCAGGAGATTCTTGTACTTATAAAAATACTCTACTTTAGCCAGCAGTCAACCTCTTCAGGGTCTGAACACATATCCTGGCCCTCTATTCTGGTCTTGTGGTTTGTTTATATTTCAAGGCCTTTATAGTACTATTCTCCTCTGCCCTACTTGGATACTACTCAGATGTCAATCTGAAACCTGTGTGGTATTAGTGTGGTTCTCAAACCTATTGCTTGTTGATTCCAACCATTTTCACTTATGAGCCATTTGAGGGTCTGCCCAGGACTTCATTAATAGATTTTGAAAACCTTTTTATTAAAGAGGATTATGGTTCATTTACAGTGATAGGTGGGGAGTGCTGGGTGACTCCTTCTTGTGGCTGAAAGGAATGGCCCACAGGGCTCTGACCACAGTCTCCACAGCCATGGTGCCCAATGGAAATCGGTTAGCTAAAGCACTATTCTTGTCTTTGTCTGGCACACGGAGGGACAGTCAAAAAAGTTCTGTCCTGCAGGACCTCCTTTTCCCAAGTGGGGGTATAAAGGAAGCAAATACACACACGTTCTCTCTCTTTCTCTCTCTTTCTCCCTCTCTTCTCTAGCTATTCATCTTCTTTTTTCTACCTTTCAGAGTTCTCTGGTAGTTAATACTTTATGAATTTTGTCCAGGGTCTTCAGTTAGCTCTAGCAGGAGGAAAAGGTAAAATGCACTTACTCCATTTTGTCTGGAATCAGAAGCCCTGGTTTTAATGGTTTTACTAGAAAGTGCTGTGCTCAGGCACCAAGATAAAGTTAGCCTTGTAAATAAGAGCTCCTTGATGTGAGCCTGGACCTATAGGCTCTGCACTCAGCACCTCCCTGGTACAAAGGACTCAGCAGCTCCCTAGTAGGTGGATGGGTGGATGGATGGGTGGATAGATGGGTAGATAGATGGATAGATGGATGGATGGGTGGGTGGATGGATGGGTAGATGGATAGGTGGATGGATGGGTGGATGGATAGATGGATGGATAGATGGATGGATGGGTGGATGGATAGATGGATGGATGGATGGGTGGATGGATGGGTGGGTGGATGGGTAGATGGATGGGTGGATAGATGGGTAGATGGATGGGTGGATGGATGAATGGGTGGGTGGATGGATGGGTAGATGGATAGGTGGATGGATGGGTGGTTGGATAGATGGATGGATAGATGGATGGATGGGTGGATGGATGGGTAGATGGATGGGTGGATGGATAGATGGATGGATGGATAGGTGGATAGATGGGTGGCTGGATGGGTAGATGGATGGGTAGATAGATGGGTAGATGGGTGGGTGGATGGATGGATAGATACTCTGGTGTCTGAGGGTTATGCTGCGGTGACAAGATTGCATCTGTTCTTACTTCTGTACTGAACACAGAAGGGGATCGCTAGTTTTTAATTTTTATTTATTTTTTTAAATCACATGAAAGGAAAATTAATTCCCAGTATCAGGCAGCATTAGTGCCCAACCCAGCATTTGGTGAGATCTGAGGGATGTTGCTGGCCACTAGACAAAGCAATAAGGACCCATGGAGTCTCCACCATGCTCAGAGGCGGCTACAGAGAGAGGCAACACCAAACGAGGCATCTTCAACTTCAACTTTCCATTGGGGACATGGAGAAGGGGCTAAGAAACAACATGAGGCATTTTCCTTTTATGGAAGAGCTGTGGCTCTTAACTTGTGTGTGCAATGTCCCCACCTTCTCTAGAGCAAGGATGTATGCAACACTGGCACAAATTGAAAGCACACTTTCCAACTCCTTGCTGAGCAAGGCCAGCTTGGCTTTGAATTAGACTAAGAACTGGCTCCAGCACCTGGCTTCAGGCAGGAACCAGAACCCAACAAGCAAAAGCAGCAAATAGGAGGAAGCTAGTCCTTCATCACTGCAGCTTGGTCAGGAAGGATGAGAGTAGTGCAAAGAAGAGCAGTCTGTCACCTCCAGGGATCATCACCCCACAGCCATCTGCCTGGGGCAGCCTGGCAAAGATGCCCTACCTTTGTGAGTATCAATAACAGCACCTACAAGGCAGCACTGAGGATGCCACCTCCTCCAAAAAGCACGTGTTCCTCTTCCTAAGCAGCCGTGACAAAATCTGCAGGGAAAATCTGCAGGGAAAAAGACAGAAGCTGAGCGTCCTTGGCTTCCCATCCTGACAAAACGTGGTTTCTCTTCTCTCTTGGTGTTAAGTGAATTTTCACTTCTTCTGTTTATGTGTCTTAAAATCCAACACTTTCAGTGTGTTTTGGGTGTGGAAAATGATCATCCCACAATTGGCATGGGGAGATTCTCCCTTAGGCATTTCCCTTGAGACTGAACTGCCATTTGTACAGTTTTGTTATTTGAGACAACACATTGCCTGGCTGCTCAGGAAAAGAACAGGAGTAAACTTATGAACTTTTCCAGGAATGTGAGAGCCAGCCTCAGCTCCTGGTGAGAGAAAAACCTGGCTCCAGGTTGGCATCCCGCAGGGACACCTCCGACCTCACTCAAGTACCAGGCTCGCCAGGACCTGGGGAACTGTCCCACATGTGTGCCCTTCACCCCTGCCTGCCCTGAAGCAGGTAGATGAGTGGATGGATGGATGGGTGGATGGATGGGTGGATGGATGGGTGTATAGATGGATAGATGGATGGGTGGATGGATGGGTGGATGGATAGGCAGTTGGATGGGTGGATGGATGGATAGGTGGATGGGTGGATGGATGGATGGATGGATGGATGGATGGATGGACAGGTGAATGGATGGGTGGATGGATGGGTAGATGGA
>VMDO01014559.1:0-12412 GCA_007922755.1 Pedetes capensis | reverse complement strand
TAACTGGATAGATGGATGGATGGGTGGATAGATGAGATGGATGGTAAAATGGGAGCAAAAATATGTTGCTGCATGACCCTTAGAAGCTCCTGTCTATGAGGGAAACTTTAAGCCTTGCTCTCTTCAGTAGGAAAGGCCAGTTCCTTCCTGGCTCCAGCCCTGACTCACATTTGCAGACGTAATGCCCAGGACTTGCAGCTTTCTTGCCCACACTGACATCTGTTTCTCTGCTTTGGCTGATGTAAGAACATGGTCACTCCCAAGAAAGGAATATAGTAATAGGAAAAGGACCTCAGCCACGCACTGGGAGACACAGCTATTCATTTTCAATGCCAAGATCAACCAGGTACCATAGCGCTATTCTTTATTTTAAAAGTGATTCATCAGAATAAAAATGACAAAAAAAATCCATTTGTTGGCACTATAGTATCTCTTCCAATCAATTCCAGCAGAAATGGGAACACCAGCATTGAACAGTGTGCCAGTCAGTGCCCCACCCTCCCCAGCTGTCGGGAAGCATGGCCAGGAGCGCCAGCCTCCCAGTGGGTGGGAGCTGGACTGTGTTCCCAGAGGATTTAGGACCAGTCTGAGGTCACTGGTTCTGGGGCTCTAGGCAGCAGGACACACAGAGGAGAAGTGCAGAAAAAGCACTGGACCTCAGGGCTCTGGCCTGTCCCACCCACCCTTCTGCCCCTTCTGCACTTCACGGATGGCCTTATCACCTCCATCAATTGGCCTCTGGCCTCCAGCTGAGCTCAGCCAATGGGAAGCACTGGTAGATCAGAGGGCACAGGAGAGGACTGGAGGATCCATGACTCTCTTCTTCTCATCCCCTCATGGTCTTGCTGAAATTTTGGTGGGTGCTTATTTTTCTTGGGCCCTCATTTTTCCTGGCCCCTCTTCCAGGTGCACAGCAACTGCCAGGTTCCCAGTCATAGTGTCCCCTCCCCTTTATCCCTTCAGGTCTGGGAGCCAGCATGGCTTTCTCTGTTCTTGTCCAGATCCTCTTCCACACAAAAATCTTCCTTTCCCCTCTTCCGCATGCACCATGTGTTTTCCTCCAGGACCCAGAATGATGCAGCACTCCCTGTGTCCTGCTCACCTGAACTGACATTAGACACCACCTGAATACAGTGACCAACCAGCAGCAGTTCCCTTCTGCTGTTATTTCTCATGGTTCTGAGATGGTTGAGTTCAGCCCAACTTGGTGGCTCTCATGCAAAGTCTCCCACAAGGCTTCCGTGGGACAGGAGCTGTCACTAGGGACATCTCAAAGGCTTCCCGACGCAAGTTTCTGACCGACCTTCTGGATCTCAGCTGGGGCATCTACTGATGGCCTTCCCCCATGGTTGTGGCTTTCCCACAGTGAGGCAGTCAGTTCTGAGGCAGGAGTCTGAGGAGTAAGCCATGCAGGAACTAAATTGTCTTCTAGGACCTGCTTTTTAAAAGTCACAGAGTTCTGTTGCATTGTGTTCATCAGAAGCTGGTCCCTAAGACAAGTCCATTTATACTCAAGAAGAGAGTTAGACTCCCTCTCTTGATGAGAATGGCTCAAGAATGTGTGGACACCTTTGAAAACTAGCACAGACGCGAACTCCTGACAGCTTCTCCTCTAATCACAGTCCCAATCCACGCCAGCTTCACCCTCTTTGGTTCTCAAGGCAGAACAGGGTGATGCTACAGACTCCTGTCTCTACACTCCATACCCACTCGATAGCAGGTCCTGGGGACTCCACCTCCAAAATCCCTCCCACATAACCCAGCTCTTCTCCCTTCCTACATACACCATTGCGTTGGCCTCCATTGACTCCTCTGAGTTGTTCTCTCCCTGAGATCACTCCCGCCACCAACAGATGCACTGGAGACCACTCCCCTTCCCTGCACTTTCCTGATTAGGAGTCTGGGGACCAGAGAGATGATGGGGGCTGCTCAGACCCACACAGCTAAATGGCTGAGGCAGGTTGACACTCAGGTCTGCTACCACCTCAGTACTTGAGGGCATATCTTTGGTTGTTCTTGAAAGCCAGCCTCCCTCCAGAAGCCTAGAACAGTGTCTCAGCCTCTTCATGACAGACCTGAAATATGGTCTCCAGTGCTGGATTTTGCAAAGAAATCGTTGCTACAGAAATAAATGGTCACTCTTATTATTTTCCTTATTCTAATTTACCAGTTAAAAAAGCATTTCCCTGATTTCTGGATGTCATCTCATGAAGGAACTATTCTTGCTCTTAAGGAACTCCCATTCTAAAATTATACAAGACACAGACATAGGAGATAGACACAGAGAGAGACACTATGCTTTTCTTTTCTTTTCTCTTTTTCTTTTTTTTTTTTTTTTCTTTTTTTTGGTAAAGGCTGGGGGAAGTGCAGAGAAAGGAGAGAAAATAGAATAGAAAAGGAGAGAGAAAGATTAGAACTGTTTGGTGGACAAAAATAGCATGAGAGACAGCAAAGACTTTGATGGGATCTGTCCCCAAGAAGGGATTTCGAAGCTGCACAACTATTTATTTATTTTTGCATATGGCATCATTTTATGCAACTGATAACATCAAGGACAATTAGACTAAATTGAGCTTTAATTTTGGATTGAAAGTGTGATTCTTCCACTGAGAACTCCCTCCTACAACATCTGAAATTACTAACTAGCTGCAGGAGGCATCCAGAGCCATCAGCCTAAATAAGTGTGAGCTTATTGCTTGTCAAAGATGAAGACACTGATAAGATCTGCTCACTCCTGCAGGGGCATTAGAAGTCTAGGCAAGACGTAAATTAAGGGTGCATCCCAGGGAGCATTATTTAAAGTATTTGCTTGTATGCAGTTGGCTCAATTTTGGAATGAAGGAAGAAAGAGTTATCTCACAGCCCCTGAATATCTGGGCTACTGGTTGCGGGCTTGGAAGAAGGAATGGGAATTTAGGGGGGCACCCCTCCACTCTAGAGCTGCATTTTCCTTACCATTTCATTCTCTAAAATGTGCTGACCCCAGTGTCTGTCAGCTTGTCATGCTATGGGGGCTTGCCTGTTGCTGTGATGCTTAAATCTCTGCCACCGGTACCTCAGCAGGGCCACCCATGGTGGACAGGTTTCAGCTGAGCTTCCAGGCTAAGACAGACAAGGGAGAAGGACCCGGAGGCCCACTCTCAAAACAATCAGCCATTGAAAACCCCATGAATAGAAAAGAAACACTGACAATATTGCCCAGCATGGCCGTGTCAGGTAGTGTCTGGTTCTGTTGTACATAGGGTCACTATGAGTCAGACCCGATTCAATAATACCTAACAACAACAACAAAATGTGCTAATCTTCCCTTAATCTTAAAAAAAAAAAATCCTGTTGCCTTTTTTCTCCAATTCTCTGTCCTTTGTCTATCTGGTCCATAACAACATAGTACCAAAGTTTAAACTTCAGGCTCTTTGAAGCCAGATGGACCTGGGGTGGGACCTCTCCTTATCTGTCCATCTCCAGATGACCTGGACAAGTGAGTTTTCCCCTCGGGGTCTTGGGATTCGCATCTGTTCAGTGCCAGCAGCCGTGAGGGCAACCATCTCCCAGGACTGCTGATCAGATAAAGGTCTGGCACAAAGTTGGAGTTCAAAAAATGTTTGTGATCATTGCTATCCTCACTTATTACCAAATTTGGCTAAGGTCTGGACACAATCAGACATAAATTCCTTATATAACAGAGTGCTTAGAAGTTGCTTTTCAGGAAAGGCCTCTCGAATCCACTCAAGCATGGTTTGAAGTTGGCTTTTCAAGAATGGACATGCACAGAAGCAACCAGCTTATCTAGACAATGACTTTTTAAAAGTCAAAAATTCAAAATTTCCTGTGCCGAACACGATAACCACTCCCTCTCCCCCAAAGAAACACATGACCCGCAAAGGGGCATGAAGGGTCTACACCAGCACAAAGGAACCCTAACACTGCCTCTTGGCACTGCCCAATCAACAAGCTGTTTCTCCTACCTCCTTTCTGTAAATTCCCCTGCTACCTACTGATCGGGAGGTAGATTTGGGCTTTTTCTGTTCCTCCTTGGGGGCCAAACTCACAATAAAGCTTCTATTTGCAAAACACATTGCCACAGCATTGACTTCCACACGTGTCGGCAGCGCGTGCGCTCTGGCTGGGGGCCACGGCCATATGGCCCGGAACAGCCGGTGCCTGCTGACCGCGCAGGACGCGCTCCCGCGGAAGCTGAGGTGCGGGGCCGGGTTGGATGTTCTTCCCGCGGGGCTCTGGGCCTCCACACCACATACTACCTTGGTGCCCTCCGCCCTGCAGAGATGAGAACAAAGCGGGGCTGGGGCCAGCTGAGGCTGGGGAGAGGAGGACACAGCTCATCTCTGGAAGCAGAATGGGAGCTGGGGGGCCAGGAGCTGCGGGCCGGATGAGCTGGAAGGGCCTCCTCCTCCCTGAAGAGGATGCAGGCCTTTGGGGGGCCACTCGGAGGAGCCGACCAGGCCGCCCAGCCCCCGACCCCGTGCCTGTAGCCTGGGCCCGGCCCCCAAACCACGCCAAAGCCTGCTCCCCGGGGCTTCCTCTCCATCCTCTGGAACCCTGCAGACCTGGCTTCTCTCTGTCCCGCCACGGTACTCCCGAGAGGCAGGGGCTGAGTGAGGTGCGGGCAAGGCCAGGGGCCTGGACGGAGAGAGGGACCTGGAGGGAGGGAAGGCGGGAGGACGCTCAGCCTCCCGCCCCTTCCTGGAGGAGTCACGTGGCCGGAGGGGCTGGCTAGGGAGGTCAGAGGAGGCCACGGACTGGGAGGGGCTGTTGGCTCTCGCGGGAAGGAAGGTTGGGGTGGAGGGTTAACAGGTGAGTGGGCAAGAGTCAGCTGTCAGCCAGGTCATGGGGTGGCGGAGGACAGCGCAGAGCCACCGCTGCGTGGGCTTCCATGCTGCGGTGTGCAATGAGCGGCCGGCAGGGCGGGGGATATACTCGGCAGGCCACGGGAAGCCCCTGGACGCTGAGACAGGCGAGTGCAGCAGAGGGACTGTGTTTTGGGTCAGCCCCGACTGCCTTTGTCCTGACCACATGCGCTGGATTCTCGGGATGTGTAGGTCTCGCCCGTCACACACCTGGCTGCTAATTTCTGCTTGGGTGAGTTAGGAGGTGGAGGTAACATTATCTGTTCAGGCCTTGGCTTAGGAATCGAAGCCAAAAAAACCTGGTTTTCCACATCTTCAGATGCTGTACTTTCATTTTTATTTTATCAAAGTAGCACATATACATAGGTGTAAGAGGCAAACAGGATTATCAGGTGTGCAATAGAAAACAGCTCCTCGGTCCTGGCTGTTTCTCTCCCAATCCTCATTCCTCAGCCACAGCCTCTTCTGGTGTTTACCTCTGTGTTTGTAGACAGCATACTCAGGAAGCTCTTTTCATTCCTCTTCCAGTTTTGGGGTTAGTGTGGAAGACTCAGCCACCTCAGCTGCCTTCTTTCCTCTTTTTCTGGGACAGTTGTCACTGTCTTCCACTAAATCTATGGCTAGTTCAGTGTCCACAGCAGAGCTGAGCTGCCTCATGGACCAGAAAAACACTTTCATCTTGTTCATTTTTTGTTTTCTTGGAGGTAGTACTGTAATGGTCAGTTTGCTTAGTTTTTCCAGGTAATTACCCATGAATCTCCTTTCACACCTTGTCTGGCACTGCCAGCTGTGGCTCCTGGCCTGAGAGCACCTTTGCCTCAGAGGCCCTGTTATGCAACCCTTGGGATCCCTGCTTCCTCAGGTAAAAGGCGCTACTTAAAACTGGTTTGTTTGTTTGCTTGTTTTATTTATTAATTTTAAGCTAGTATAATTTTGGACTTTCCTTTCGATTACACTGATTTACTCTTATCCACATGCATGCCTTGGTTTTCTGAGGATGCAAAATTGAATTCCGCTTTGGTTTCAAATCCACTACTGCCTCTATTCTTTGCCAGTCTGGTTTACACAATGCATACAAGAAAGCACAGCTGGTATTCTTTCCAGGTGCACAGTAATTTACTCAATGCTATCAAAGCCTTTCCAAGTAGAAAGGACTCCCAGGCTTGTTTTAATGAATAGATAAAGCTAATTTGTAATTAATACATTTAGTTGTTAATATGCAAATGAGGCCTGCTGTTATCTGTAATTAGCACCACATTCTTGATCTCTAAGGATGCTGCTAAAGTACTTAGGAAAGCTTATAATCCTCACTCAGACCTCCAATGACCTGAGGGCCCCCAGACCTCACCTGCAGCCCAGACTCCCCTCTGCAGTCTCCTCCCAGGGGGCCAAATGCCTGTTGGATGTCTCCTCTCCACATCCCAGAAGCACCCAGAATTAGTGCAAAACTGAACTCAAGTTCTCTTCCCTTCCTATACTTGTACGTCCTTCCAGGAAATCTGGTTCTCAACCCGTACCTGGGTCCCCTACTCCATCCTTCTCTAGCAGGGACCCCTGGCAGTGAATATACCACTCCCACTCTCCCTGCCGAAGCCCCACTTAGGGCCCCGGGCCTCCTCTCAACCCCTCTGCCCCCCTGACCCCTCTATCCCATCCCCTCCCCGGGCTGTGGCAACTGTTTCTACCCACTGCCACCTTCATAAGGCCACAGCACCTCTTTCCAGGAGACCTGCAGTGGCTACCTCCTTTATTGGCAGACTCTTCTATTTCTTGCGTTGTAGCCAGTGTGGTTTTTCCAAATCATCTTTTCCCATCTTTCAGGGCTCAGTTTCAACATGGTTTCCACTGGGAAGACATCCAAGATCCCTGATTCCCCACATCTGCCACAGGCACCCTTGCCACTACTTGCTTGGCACCCTGTACTCTTCCTCCCACAGCATCGAAGCACTCGGATGGCATTTGCCTTTGATTTCTCTGTTTTTCTCCATAAGAAGAAGGCTGTGCGCTCTTCCCTTCATTGAGTGATACACAGTAGGCCATCAATACAGGCTCCTCAAAGAATGAGCAAGTTAGTCCCAGATTCCTTCTAAAAGTTCTCCATCAATTCTTGTTATTTGATTAACTTGCCAAGCCAATTAACTCCTAACCACTGCATGCAAGGGTAACCTTTGTCTTTACTTTCATTCTGAATCTGGAAGGCCCAGGTGGGGTGCTGTGTCTAATTTGAGTTCTGCTCCCAGGTAAGCGCACAGTCCCCTCTGGGAGGGTTGGGTAGCCCAGTCCTGGAGCCCTGCCCTGGGGGTTAGAGAGTCTGAGACCTTGTCCTTTCTGGTCTGTGACATGTTGGGCCAACCAACTGCTCTCTTCCAGCCTGGGAGGCTTTGGGGCCCAGGCGTTGTACTGGCTCCATGAAACCGAGGCCTGGCTGCCTCCACCACATTATGTATGAGTCTCTCACCTCCATGGAACACATCTGCAGCCACTGGCCCCAAGTGCAGATTAAGTCCTTTGATGGCAGCTCTAAAAACACGAGGAAGATTTTCTTTTTCGTAGGAACATTTGAAATAACATCTTTTCAAGTATGTTGAAGATCAGAATATGAATAGGCTGGGGGAGTGGTAGGAAGGGGCCGTGGAGGAGGGGCTGGGCCCACAGCTTGGACCATTCTGAAAGGGGAGGCTGGGAAGCTTGCTTGCTTTTCTCTGAAAAATGACAAAATCATTGTGGGGACATTTACAGCCAGAATTTCTTAGACATTTTAAAATCTCCGAAATCATCAAAAATAAAAGAGTGTACCATGTGTGTTGACAAAAGAAATGCTTTGTGTCGTGGGGTTGTTTAAAAGACACTAGTGGAGCCTGGTTGGCTTAGTCAAGTTCACTCTCTGAGTTTTGGATAAATGAAGCATTAGTTATAGGAGAGGAGAGGGCAAATCGCTTACTTACAAGTCACTCTGCAGACAGGGCCAGCAAGGCAGATCCACCTCCCCTCTTCTGTAACGGAGAGGAAGACACCAAAATAAAATCACTTAAGGTGCCCAAGAGAATGTTGCACTCACTAATTCAACCCACCCTCACAGGGGCGACAGAGGCCAGTGCCAGACCCAGGGCTCAGTTCTAAGGAGCCAGGAAAACCTAGAGGCTTTGGCTCTTGGATCAGAGGCCAGCAGTCCTTGGGGCCGGGGGAGCGGGGCCTGGAACCTTGACGCCTTCCTCCCACTCCCTGGCCCCTGACTAGTGGCTTGCTGGGCCAAGCTCAGGAACCAGCACTTGGCCTGGAATGTTGAGAAACAGTGACCCTGATGTGCCAGGGGAGAGGCAAGCCAGCTCCCCACACAGAGCCACGTAGCCTCCTATAAATAAGTCATCTCCTTTTCCCACTCCTTACCTGAGTTTCCATAGCATCAGCAGCCTCCACAGTTTTCCCCCATTAATTGTCTTTTAGGATCCAGTGTGATACCCAAATCCAGCAGAGCACCAGCATGGAAAGGCCAGCCCCGGCAAACCTCCCATGCTGGATATGTTGCTATTTGCTTGGAAGAAGCAAAGGGGAAGGAGAAAGAGGGTCAGGGCCTTGTGACCCCAATGTTAAAGAATGGACCCAAATGGACAGTACCGCATGGGCCCAAAACAGCCTCCTCAGCCCAGCCCCTGTGTGGGCCAGGACTGTGCCCTTCCAGGAAGCCCAGGACCTCATAGGGGCTGGTTCTGAGGGAGAACCAGCAGAGTGCCCATGGACAGCTTTGTGTTACTTCTGTGCAGTGCAAGCGGAGGTCATGGGTGTGCTGGGCCCTGCATTTGGAAATGGGAAGTGGGTCAGCTCTGCATCTGGCATTCCCTCTCTGTCAGCTTTATAAATGCACATGAAAAGGTTTGGTAACTTGCTTGGTGCTGAGAATAAGAGTCTCCTAACCAAAGCTTCTCCGTGGCAGCAGCCCACATGAGAGGCAGCTCTGCTCAGCTGGGCACAGGTGCGCACAAACCTCCCAATTCCAAATGTGTCTAAAAAGTTGCTTCCAGATTCAGAAACTTTGCTTTGTAGAACTTTTTTGATACTAATTAGGCAGAAGCTCTGGACCCTAATTTTGGGAAAATTCTGCCTATGATTTCCCCTCAGAGCAGGGGCCCTTGGATCTTATTAATAGCTTCCAATAAGATCCTGTAGAGTAGTTAACCAAAAACAGCCCCTCCAAGGGGAAGATTCTTTACTGTGATGCACAAATTATTGAGTTCTCCCTGAACACATTATAAATGATGAGTTTTACCAGAGTTCACATTACTGTATTATTCTCGAATCTAATCCAAACACTTCCAACATTTTTTGAGGGCTACAATATCAGATGTGGATTGGAATTGCATTGGGTTGGATTTGCACTAGAAAGCAGATTTACAGCTTCTCCCATTGTCTCTGCCAGTGAGATACACCTGTAGTGAAGGAACCTTATTGTCTCCTAGGGAGAAGCTGGAGGAACTGGTGTTCTCTAGACCTGACATTGGCTGTGCATCCTCATTGCTTCAAGAGAGCATGAGTGGAGTGTGACTGGGCCTCTTGGGTGTCTCGCTTGTTTCTGGTCATTTATCTGATCAGCATTAGTGTAGGGTGTGTTTGGTGACAGTGTTAGTGATGGGAGGCTGGGGCAGGAGGATGGAGAATTAACAACCAGCCTGGGCTGCATAGCAAGACCCTGTCTAAAAGAAACAGAACAACAAACAAATAAGTAAACAAAACTCAGACCCCCTAAGGAATGAACAGAAGGATGGGTGACAAGAGAATAAGCATTCCTTCTGTTGGCAAAGTTGATGCAAATAACCCCCAGGGTGTTCAACACTGGCCGCCTTACCTTCTCAGCTGTCCGGTGAGTTCTAGAAGAACCTTGTGTTCTTTATCTTAAGGTCAGCTAAAGTGATCCACCCAGCTCTGATCTTGCAGCATCCAGTGTCTCTGGGGTCACACCTTTGCTCACCCAGTCACGAGGCCCCCTCAAGAATGTCTCTGTCTACTACCAAATCTAAAATGACCTGAGTCCTCCCCTCTTCAAAGACTACCACAGGGGCATATGGAGGAAAAAACAGGAGCCCCACCCCAGCTCCACCCTTTCCTGGCCACATGGTCTTGGGTCACCCACTGAAGCCCTCTGAGCCAGACTGCTTCCTGCAAAGGGGAGCGATGGGTGGCTCTGTTGCAGAGTGGACGTGACTTGTTCACCATAAATCTCCCAACAGGACTCACTCATGACTGTGGCCCTGCTTCTGGAAGTGGTTTTCTAAAGCCAACCTGAGACCATCCAGCCTCTCTGCAGCCTCTGTAGTTTCCATCCCCTTCATTTCTCACTCTTCTTCACCTGTGTCAGCTGTCACTCAGCTGTGCATTTCACATGGCCATCCCCCGCCGCCCTAACACATCACATGTGTAGCTTCTGAGGGCCAAGGTGACAGAGTTTTACACCTCCTCACCAAGCCTCTAGCACAATTTAGGGTTAAACCAGTGCTACTTGGATTGAATCATGGCAAGTTGTAGGATAAATATTCAAGTTCTAGGAAGAAAAGCTGCACACACCAGCCGGTGGGGACATTTCAAACTTGAAGACATCCCTGCAACAACACTGTGTTTTTCTACCAGCAGCAGCTTAGCTGGCCATGTGAATAATTTTAAACAGCCTGAGAAATTACCATTGATTTCAAAGCATTGATTTTCTGCACCACAGTAACACATTAAATCTCTTTTCTGAAAAAGACAAAGAGAACTAAAAGAACAAACTTTCACTCCAAAGAATGGGGGTAGAAGAAAACTTATGCAACAGCACTAGTTTAACAAGATGCTTGTCTTTCTACTGGATGACTGGGAAGCACACTGAGTCCCTACCCAGAAAACCCTGTCACGTAGTAAGTGAAAGCTCAGATGTGGCCCAAAGAAGAGGGGCTTTGATGGCATCTCCAGCACCTGAGCCATATTGGTGAGACAGGGACCACAGGGACACCTCCTCCACCTAAGGCTCTGGCACCAGAGAGGCTGGATGGGGATGAGGTCCGGGAGTGGGAGCCAAGCCAGCCAGGGTGCATGCATGTGTGGTCATACCTCCAAATCTGAACCCTGTCAGCTGGGTCCTCCAAAGGCTTGATTTATTTTATTTTTTTGTTTGTTTTTTGTTTTTTGGTATTGGAAGACTGAGCCCAGGGTCTCAGGCTTTGCAAGTGCTCTACCACTGAGCTGCACCCACAACCCATGTTTTACTTTTTATTTTAAGTCAGGGTCTTGCTAAGTTACACAGGCTTCCTCAGGCCTCAAACTTGGGATCCTCCTTCCTCCACCTCCACCTCTCAAGTTGCTGAGATTTCAGGCATGCATTATTGCACCCAGTTGCAGGGCTTGACTTTTTGTTTTTGAAATTACAAATTGTACAATGGAGTATTGAGCTGGGCCTGGTGGCGCACTCAGGAGGCTGAGGCAAGAGGGTTGCAAGTTCCAGGTCAGCCTGGGCTACATAGTGAGACCCTGTCTCCAACAAATGAAAGAAAGAAAGAGAGAGAAAGAAAAGAAAAGAAAAAAAAGAAAAAATTCATCAAGAAGGTGATATTGGGACTTTCATCATGGTTCTCAACACTAAGGAAGGAATCTCCTGAGGCGTATGTGTAACAATTTAAATTTATAACCACCATTCATACATTTTTTTCCAAGCCAACCTTATTTCTGTGACCTTTAGTCATCTTGTTTTTTCCCAGCAGAAAATGCTCATAGCTAAAACAGTAGTACTGTCATAACTTTGTTTCTACATGGGAAAAAAAAATTCCCTCACCACCCTTTACTTCCCCATCCATCCACTGCTCCCCCTCTCCCCTAAGCCCCCAGAAACTTCTATACTTGGTTTCCAGCTCAAAGCAGATTTTATTTATTTATTTTTAGAATGCATCAGTTAAATCTGTTCATCTTTTTTTGAGTTGAAGGACTGGAAGAAATCACACATCGTTTCTGATGTGATATACTCATGGGCGGTTTTGCATCCTACCCAAAGATAGCTCAACTTCATCTTAAGATGCTCTGCCTTCTTTGGCAATCAAAGCAAACTTTTCTAAGGAGCTGTGTGCTTGGGGGTTACGCAACTCTGAGCCCACGTCAGGTTTTGCTGTGGTCCTTGCTTCACCCTAGAGGCACAAGCTGGCACTGGTGTTCTGAGAGGGCCTGGCTGCTCCTGCTCAGGAGAACAGAGGACATGACGTCCCCCTTAGTGAGCTTTGGGAGCAGACCATAGGAGAGAAGGAAGCGTGCAGCAGGAGGAAAGCTCAGTTCTGGTGAGAGAGTTGAGGTGACATCAGACTTCCCAGGTGTTAAGCTGTCAGCTGGATGTCTGAGCTCAGCACTCAAGAGCGAGATCCCGGCTAGAACTGAACGTGGAAACCTGGCCTCTGGATGGGGTTCGTGCACAGACGTTAGGAGGCCCCCGTGAGTCTGGACAGAGGATGGGCTGGGCCAGGGTCAGTTAGACATTTGGAAGGTCTAGCAGGGAGAGTGAGGCAAAGCAGCCATAGGCAAAAAGAAAGAAAACCAGGAGA
>VMDO01014558.1:0-54204 GCA_007922755.1 Pedetes capensis | reverse complement strand
GACATTGAACAAGAGAGACAGAAAAAGAATTGATGCTTTTGAATTGTGGTGCTGGAGACATCTATTGAATATACCATGGACTGCCAAAAGAACCAACAAATCTGTCCTAGAAGAAGTGCAACCAGAGTGCTCCTTGGAAGCAAGAATGGCCAGACTGCGTCTTACATATTTCGGACATGTAGTCAGGAGAGATCAATCCTTGGAGAAGGACATCATGTTTGGGAGAGTGGCAGGTCAACACAAAAGAGGAAAACCCTCCACCAGATGGATTGACACAGTGTCTGCAACAATGGGCTTAAACATAAATAAGATCGTTTGCCTGGCACAGAATCGGCAAGTGTTTCAATCTGCTGTGCATAGGGTCGCTATGAGCTGGACTCGACTCGACGGCACCTAACAACAACTGTGGTATATTGACTTATTTTCCTTAGGATATATACCTAGGAATGAGATAGGGAGGTCATGTGGTAATTCTACTTTTAGATTTTTAAGGAACTTCCAAACTGATTTCCATAGTGGCTACACCAACCTGCATTCTCATCAGCAGGAACCCAATTACCTTTCTCTACACATCCTTATCAGCATTTGTTGTTTTTTTTGTTGATGCTAGCCATTCTGACAGAGGTGAGATGGTATCTCAATGTTGTTTTGATTTGCATTTCCCTGATGGGTAAGGATGCTGAATATTTTTTCGTATGATTATTGGCCATTCTTTTGAGACATCTCTGTTCAGTTCTTTTGTCCATTTTTTGATTGCCTACTTTGCCTTTTTGGTATTTAATTTATTGAGCTCTTTCTATATTCTATATATTAATCCCCTGTCTGATGTTTAGCTGGCAAAGATTTTCTCCCATTCTGTAGGCTGTCTGTTCACTCTGATAATTGTGTCCTTTGCTATGCTAAAGCTTTTTAAGTTAATGTAGTCCCGTTTGTCAGTTCTTGGTATTGTTTCCTTTGCTTTTGGGGTCCTATTCAGAAAGTCTTTGCCAATGCCTATGTCTTCAAGTGTTTTCCCTGTATTTCAAACTCTAGAAGTTTCAAAGTTTAAGGTTTTCCATTAAAGTCTCTTATCTATTTTGAACTGATTTTTGTACAAGGTGAGAGAGGGGTATCTAGTTTCAGTCTTACACATGAGGATATCCACTTGTCCCAGCACCATTTATTGAAGAGGGTGTCTTTTCTCCAACTTATTATTTTTGCCGCCTTGTCAAATAGCAGGTGGTTATAGCTGGATGGACTCATTTCTCAATCCTCAATTCTGATTCATTTGTCTACATGTCTTTTTTTGAGTCAGTACCATGCAGCTTTTGTTACTATAACTTTGTATTTGAAATCAGGAATTGTTACGCCCCTGCATTGTCCTTTCTGCTCAGGTTTGCTTTAGGGATTCAGGGTCTTTTGTACTTCCATGTGAATTTTAGGATTGTTTTCTCTTTTTCTGTGAAGAATGTCTTTGGGATTTTGATGGTGATTATGTTAAATCTGTAGATTGCTTTTGGCAATATAGCCATTTTTACAATGTAATTCTTCCAATCCATGAACATGAGAGATTTTTCCACCTTCTAGTATCTTCTTTAGTATTTTTCTTTAATGTTTTATGTTTTCATTGTAGAGGTCTTTCACTTCCTTGGTTAGGTTTGTTCCCTGGTATTTTCTTTGTTTTGAAGCTATTATAAATGGGTTTGTTTTCCTGGTTTCTTTTTCTGCCTGGTAATTATTGATGTAAAAAAAAAAAAAGGTTACTGAGTTTTGTATGTTAATTTGGCATCCTGCTACTTTACTGAGGGGCTGGGAGTTAGCTCAGTTGGTAGAGTGCTGCGCTGCAGTCTCTGAGGTCCCGAGTTCAATTCCCAGCACCGCAAAAATGGGAGAAGGGCCTGGCAATCCACTCCCAAGGCAATCCCGAAACAGTCAGCCATTGAAAACCCTATGAGGGTCGCTATGAGTCGGATACCGACTCGACGGCACCTAACAACAACAACAACAACAACTACTTTACTGAAAGTGTTTATTAGTTCTAAGAGTTTTCTGATGGAGTCTTTAGGGTCTTTTATGTATAGCATCATATCATCTGCAAATAGGGATAATCTGACTTCTTCATTCCTATTTGGATCCCTTTTACTTCTTTCTCTTGTCTTATTGCTCTGCCTAATAGTTCAGTTACTACATTGAATAGCAGTGGACACAGTGGACACCCTTGTCTTGTTCCTGATTTGGGGGAAATGCTTTCAGTTATTCCCCACTTAGTAGGATGTTGGCTGTAGGTTTTTTACATATTGCCTATATTTTATGTTGAGGTATGGTCTTTCTTTGTTTTTTCAACGCTTTTATCATAAAAGGATGTTGAACTTTGTTGAAAGCCTTTTCTGCCTCTACCAATAGAATCATGTGATTCTTGTTTCTGAGTCTATTTATATGCTGTTACATTTATTGTTTTGTGTATGTTGAACCAGTCTTGCATCCCTGGAATGAAACCAACTTGATGATAGTGTATGATGTTTTTATTGTGTTGTTGAAGTCAATTTGCAAGTATTTTATCAAGGATTTTTGCATCTAGGTTCATTAGTGAAATTGGTGTGTAGTTTTATTCTTTTGATGTATCCTTATCTGTTTTTGCAATCAGGGGAATACTGGCTTCATAGAATGAATGTAGTAGTGTTCCTTTCATTTGTATTTTATGGACTAGCTTGAAAAGCATTGGTATTAATTTTTATTTAAAGCTTGTAGAATTCAGCAGCAAATCCATCCGATCCTGGGCTTTTCTTTGTTGAGAGATTCTTTATTACTGCTTCAATTTCACTGCCTGTTAAGGGCCTGTTTAAGTTGTTTATATCCTCTTGATTTAATTTTGGCAAGTCATGTGTCTAGGAATTTATCCATCTCATCTAAGTTTTTCAGTTTTTTAGAATATAATTTTTCTAAGTATTCCCTAATGATTATCTGGATTCTGTTGGTATCTTTTGTAATGTTCCCTTTCTCATCTCTAATTTTCTTAATTTGAGTCTTCTCTCTTTGGTTAGTTTGGCTAAAGGTTTGTCAATCTTATTTGTCTTTTCAAAGAACCAATTCTTTGTTTCATCAATTTTTAAATTGTTTTTAGTCTCCATTTCATTAATTTCTGCTCTGATCTTTATTATTTCTTTCCAGCTACTGTTTTTTTGTTTCGTTTGTTCTTTTTTTTTCCTAAGAACTTGAGGTGTATCATTTAGTTATTATTTGAGGCCACACTGATTTTTTAATGTAGGCACTTAATGTTATAAACTTCCCTTTTAAAACCACTTTTGCTGTATCCCAGGGGTTCTGGTAGGTTGTGTTTTCACTTTCATTTGGTTTCTCAAAATTTTTAAATTTCCCTTCAGATTTCTTCAAGTATTCATTGGTCATTTAAGAGTTATTATTCATTTTACATGTATTTGTGTAGTTTCTGTAATTTCTTTTGCTTTTCATTTCTAGTTTTATTCCATTGTAGTCTGATAAGATACACAAAATTATTTTGATATTTATGTATTTGTTAAGACTTGATTTGTGGCCCAAAATGTGGTCTATTTTAGAGAAAGTCCCATGGGCTGCTGAGAAGAATGTGTATTCTGTAGCATTGGGGAGGAATATTCTGTATATATCTATTAAGTCCACTTGATCTATTGTGGTGTTTAACTCTGAAGTTTCCTTGTTGATTTTCTGTCTGGATGTTTTATCTATTTTTGAGAGTGGGGTATTAAAGTCATCCACTAAGTCTCTTCAAGTCCAGTGGTTTTTGTTTTTGTTTTTGTTTTTTTTTTTTAAATGAAGTTGGGTACACCAATATTTGGTGCATATATATCTACAACTGTTATATCTTCTTGGTAGATTGTTCCCCTTATTAATATGTAGTGACTTTCTTTGTCTCTTCAGACTAGCTTTAACTTGAAGTCTACTTTGTCTAAGAATGGCAGCTACTCCTTTTTTTTTTTTTTTTTTTTTTTTTTTTTTTTTTTTTTTTTTTTTTTTTTTTTTTTTTTTTTTTTTTTTTTTTTTTTTTTTTTTTTTTTGCTCCCATTTGCTTAGTATATCAATTTCCATCCTCTCACTTTCAGTCTGTGAGTGTCCTTGCCAGGGAGATGTGTTTCTTTTAAACAAATTGTTGGATCTTGTTTTTAATCCAGTCAGCTAATCTATGTCTTTTAGTTGGAGAGTTAAGACCATTTATATTTAGGGTTATTATTGAAGGAGATTTGCTGGTTCTTGTGTTGAGTGTTATTCTGGTTGGTTCATATACTATTCGTTCTTCTCTTTCTCCCTTATTTATATTCTGGCTTTGCTGTTTTTTTGAGTTAGACTGCCTTGTCTGTCCAGCAGAATGAGTCAATGGATGAAGACCCACCAGATCAGTGTGATGGAGATCCAGGGGGCCCAGTGTCTTCAGGAACACTGCTGCCCCAAGTGAGTGTCTCAGGCTGTTTTTGTAGCCTTTTATCATAATATCAAACATTTTTATGAGTCAGGAAAGTCTAGGGTTATCATAAACTTTAAAAATCAACCAAGGTCTTGTGGGTTATTTATTAATTATGTCAGCATGTTCTTCCCGCTGCACACAGTCTGAATCTACACCAAAGGTCAAGAGATAGAAGGAAATAGGCCTTCAGGCTTAGAGAGTTATGAGGCTTGGACACCTTCATTCAGTGGCATTCAGGCACCTTCACTCGAATGCTTCTCCTCAGAGTTTCTTGAGACAGTTAGCCATGCTGACTCCTACACTAGACATGACTAATGCTTTCCCAGTTCTCTTTAATTTGTCTGTTCTCCCATAAAGTTTATTCTTTCCTGTGCTCTTATGATGGAGACTGTCTTCCTCCTCTGTGTGTAGGATTCCTTTAAGCATCTTCTGCACTGCTGGCTTGGTGGTCACATATGTCTTTAGTATATATTTGTCTTGGAATGTCTTTATGTCTCCATCAATTTTAAATGATTTAAGTTAATTTTGCTGGTTATAGTAATCTTGGTTGGTAATTATTTATTTCCAGGGCTTGAACTATGTCTTTCCATCCTTTCCTAGATTTTAGGATTTGTGCTAAGAGGTCTGATATATTTCTGATGGGTTTTCCTTTTTAAGTGAGATGGTGTTTTTCTCTTCCAGCTTTTAATACTTTTTGTTCTGTAATCTTGGCATTTTAATTATTTGTCATAGAGAAGTTCTTTTCTGGTCATGTTGTTTGGTGTTTGATTTTCATGCCTCTGTGGACGGACATTCATTTCTTTCCCGACATTTGGGAAATTTTCTGCTATAATTTCACTGAATAGGTTTTCTATGCCTTTAGTTTTTATCTCAGCTCTTTCTTCTGCCCCATGGGTTCTTAGGTTTGGTCTCTTGATCATGTCCCAAAGTTCTTGAAAATTGTTGCCATATTCTTTTATTTTTTTCTTTGTTGATATCTGATTGTAATATTTCCTCAACCTTGTCTTTCATCCCAGATATTCTATCTTCTGCTTCTTCTAGTTTACTGGTAATGCTTTCCACTGTGTTTTTTATTAGATTTATTGAGTTTTTCATTTCTAACATTTTTTTTTTTACAAAATCTCAATTTCCTTGCAGAATTTCTCATCCATTTTTCCTGACTTCGTCTTCTACATTGCTGACTTTCTGAGCTAGGTCCTGTATTGATTTCCTTTGTTCTTTTGCTTATTTGTGTCCTCTTTGAAGTCATTGATCATGATTACAAATAGACTTTTAAATTCTTTGGTGTTTCTACTATTTCAGTATCTTTGGATTCAGTAGTTAAAGAATCGTGGTCTTTTGGAGATGTGTTGCCTTGTGTTTCTGTGTTTCTTGTGTTTCTGACTTGTGGTTTGTGCATCTTTAGGAATGTATATCACTTCCTGTTTTATTTGGGGATCTTCTTAGTGAGTAGCTTTCCCTTGAGATCACAATCTCCAGTGCCACTCCCAGAGGAGAAGACAAATCATTATAACAGGTACAATATCTGACCAAACCAATACAGAAATACATTTAAAATCACTTAAAGCCAACTGCTGCACCACCAATGCCCATAGTACACACAGTGACAATAATAATATAGAGTAAGGTAAGAGGTTACAAAGTACTTAGGGTGAAGGTATAAAGAATGTTTGCCTGAAGTAAGGGAGGCAGAGAAAGGGGAGACAGAAGGATGCCTCAAGTGTGAGGTAAAAGAAAGGAAAAAGAAGATCTAGAAAGGAAATGAATGTTTGGCAGAGGGAGGGAAAGGAGCTAAAGATCAAAAAATGATTACACTATAATGAAGAAGATATATAAACAGAATTAGGTAAACATAAGCGGAGTGATAAGAAGTAGTAAGCCTAAAAGATTTAAAATATAGGAAATGGAAAAAGAGAAACAGAAAAGGGCAGACAGGTTGAAAAAGGTAAAAGGATAAACTGAACTAAAAAAGGGAAAAAGATAGAAATTATAATAGAAAAAAGGGAATTGAGGAAATGAAAATTAGCAATGAAAATTGAGAAAATAGAAAAGAAAAAGGGGGGGGAGAGGGAGGGAGGGAGGGAGAGGCTGACACCAACTTGCTCCCCTGAAACTCCAGCGTATCCAGGAGCTGAGGCAGAAGGATCCTGAGCCCCAGGCCAGAGGCATCCCCTTGCAATTCAATGTGATCCTGGCACAGCAGTTACTCCATGCAAAGCCCTGAGTTCAATCCCCAGCATAGCAGGAAGAAAAAAATTAATTAAAAGAAGAAGAAAAAGCACTGGAAGAGCTTGTTTCTGTGGCCTCTAATATTGTCTGTTAGGTGGAGGTGGTGGTCAATTGAGGATGGAGTCTTTATCTGACCACAGCTCAGAGTTAACAGTCTCCATAATTCCTGTCAAGAAATGGAATCTTCTCTTCCCAGGGGGTGGGGCTTGCTTCTGAGTAACTTTCCAGAGCCTGTTGCTCCCTGAACCTCCCAGTATGTCAGTGTCCCTTCTCCCCACCTCACTGTAAGTGCCTGCCACAGTTGTGTAGCACACTGAGGCTGTAGCAGGTCACCCTCAGGCTCTCCATGGGTGATAATTCTTTGTTCTTAGGCCTCCTGGGTAGCTCAGTCTCACACAACAGTTCCCTCTCAAGATGGTACCACATCATGACCTTCCAAGACATGGAGCACAGGAAAGAGAGTCACTTCTCCAATATCGAACCCCTCAGTGAGGGAGACCTACTGCCTCAGCAAGCCCCTGGAAGAGTTCACAGGCCTTGAGGACTATGGGCTTGTTCTGTGGAATTGCCAGTCTGATGGCTAGGGCTGTCTGGCTCACCTCTTTGGATGAAAGCTCCATTTCCCCTCCCCCATGGGAAGCCCCAGCTGGAGATGTGTCATGATATATCCTTCTCGCTGCTCAGCTCTGTTCTGCAACCTGGGACCATCTAACAGTCTGTTCTGTGGTCTCTGTGTTTCTCAAGACCTCTTTGGAAAAGACTCTGTTCCTTCCTAGTCTAACTCCTTTGTTTTACCATGTCATGCAGAGGCTGCCTTTAATCCACCATCTTCTGTTTTCCTATTAGAATATCTACTGGCATCTATACCAGGCACTAAGCACAATGCTTAGTACATAGTTCAGTGAATATTTATTAATGTGTGATTTTTAACTCATCTCAAAAGCCAGGCATGGTGCCACACACCTGTAACTCCAGCATTTGGGAAGTTGAAGCAGGAGGGCAGGGGGCCAGCTTGGGCTATACAACCTTGTTTTAACCCCCACCCCCCCCCAAATAAATAACTCATCTCAAAAAAGAAAGAAACTGAGATAAATAATGAAATTGTCTCTTGCACTGATTATTATACCCAGTACTTATTAAGTCTGTTAGCCACTTGAGGAAGCAGAAAGCAGTACAAGTGTCTGTTAGGGGTTTGGCTTATGTTCTTCAGGGACTAAAAGTTAATTAGGAATAAATTAGTCTATTTGTTGCATAGTCTTAATCTTTGTTTTATACTTTTATTCCACCTTTGAACTTTGCTCCTTTGTAACTCTCAATGGAAGAAGAAATTAAAAATATGACACTACATTTCTGTGTAACAAGCTACAACTCATCCCCTTTTTAGGTCAGTTCTCTTGTTGGAAGATAGGCTGAAGCTGATGTTTGGCTTTTTAAATTTTTTAAAATTTTTTACAGTGTAATACTTTTATTTTCTACTGGATTAAACAAAAGGCAAGAAAATACCAAGTTAATTTAAAAGGCAAATCTTTACTCCTTAAAGAAAAAAAAAATACAAACTGTGTGGTGTGGTACCTGTATCATTATTTTACATAATATAAACAGAATCACTAATGTACCCATATGCTTGGTTTCCTTACACTGCAGTGAACCACAGAATAGGTGAAAAGTGCATTTATGTTTTTGGTGCGAATAAACATCTTGAAAACACTTAGCATGCTTCTCCCATCCTCCAAATTATCTATGCATAGTCACTGGCTTAAACAAGCATTAATAGCTACCGCCTCTTCCTTGGTTGAGATAGCCACCCCCGTAGCCACCCATGCCACCTCCTCACTGGAATCCCCCAGATCCTCTGTAGCCCCCTCCACCAGACCCTATGTAGTCTCCACCAGATCCTCTGAAGTCCCCAGCAAAGCTGTCTCTATAGCTTCCTTGGGAACCTCCCCTATAGCCTCCACCACCACTTCCACCAAATCCAGCGCATTAAAAATTGGAGCTAACACCACAGCTTCCACCACCTCTGAAGCTCCACCGCTACCACCCTCGTAGCCTCCATTGCTGCCACCTCCTCCTCTGTAGCCACTGCCACCACCATAGCCACCTCTGCCACCTCCAAATGCACCTCCAAAGCCGCCTCTGCCACCTCTAAATATGCCTCCGAATTTGCCTCCACCACCTCTGAAGCCACCTCTGACACCACCAAAGTCTCTTGCAACACCTCCGAAGCTGCCTCCTCCACCATACCCTCCACTATCATAGCCACTGCCATAGCACCCTCACCATAACCTCCCCAACCATAACCAAAACTTCCCTGTCTATATCCACTTCCATTATATCGGGCCATTTTGGGAACACCTGGACCATCTCTATACCGTATACTCCCCATTATAAGGTTTATACCAGCAGCTGAGAGCCTTGAGATTTGGTGGATTGTGTTCAGCGTGTGTTCATTTACAGGGTCCAACTGGCTGATAATATTAGGTTGTTTGTGTACTTCAACAACTAGTGCTTCCATGGCTGCCCAGAGGGCAGTGATGCATGCAGCAGGCTGAAGCTGATTTCAACACATCTTATACTAGGGAGCAAAGCAAGTGATTTGGTTCCTGGGCCAGAAAAAAAAAAAAAAAATTAAAATGGCAGGAGTTGCTTCATTCAAAAACTTGAAACTAATGGAGATTTTATAATGTGTATCTGAATAAATTGCCTGTGACTTTTTAAAGCCAGCAAATGATGGTATTTGCATTTTCAGAAAGGAGGACTGACTTCCCCTTATCATTCTTGATGACATACTAGTTCCAGAAACCCAGACACTGAGAAGGGGCAGTAAATACTAATAGATGGGAGAGACAAATCAGCATGGCATTCTGGAAGAAAAATTAAAGAAGCAAGTTTAACTGTACTTGTTAACCTTGATTATGTAGTTGATGTACAAAGTAATGACTGTGGGTCAATAAAAGCTTAAAATACATTCATTATATTAATAAGAAAGAGAAGTACATGAATGTAGTTTAGGAAGATTTCTGTCAAAAAGTAGCTAAAGTTTTATTGATTTAAGGAGTAAATCTCAGTTATTCTCAAAAATTAGCCTCAGTGGAATACCTCTTTGCTTTTTTGGTGGTGGTTGCAGTACTGTGGAGTTGAACATGTTTACACATAGTTAGCAAACGCTGTACCACTGAGCTACAGCCCAACTCCCTCTACCCTTTTTTATTCTTTACCTTGACACAGGGTCTCACTACGTTGTACAGGCTGCCTCTGGCCTTGAACTTTGTGATCCTCCAGCCTCAGCCTCCCAGAGTCGCTGTTTATAGGCATGTGCCCTGCACCCAGCTTACCTCTTTGCTTCTTAAAGGAAATGTTAATGTATGATATTAAGGTTATTAGTGGAACAGAATATTAAAATATTTATGAGTGATGCAATCTATTTTCAGACAATAAGCTACACACCTTTTTCAGGTATAGCATGTACTCAGAATTTTAAATCCAGAGAAATATGGAGTAAATAGTTGGTTAGGATGTCAGGTACGACAAAGATCAGCAAAGAAGCCATGCTATGAAATAAAATGTTTAGAGATGGCTAATCTTGTGTCTCTTGATTCTTCCTATAAATGTGTGTCATTATGTATGTAATCAAAGTCATAGTTTCTTAATCTCCTTTTCTGTCCATTGCTTTTTTCAGGACCATGGATTTTTGGTGAAATCATTGATGGCCACTTCGGCTTCTGCTTTTCCTTTGGCATATTTGTCAATCGACATTTTCTACAAGGCAAGGTAACATTTGTACTTGGAATTTTTCAGGTAAGAAGTCAAGTCAGGAATACAACTTAAGAACATGTTGTTGGACTAATTGGCTAACAGTTATGAATTAAATACAGAATCTCAAATTAAATACCATAGATCATCTTTCTTACTTGCAGGGCAGTCTTTAATAATGTGTGTGTGTGTGTGTGTGTGTGTGTGTGTGTGTGTGTGTGTGTGTGTGGTGCTAGAGATGGAACCCAGGGTCTTGCAAATGCTAGGAGGAAAACAGGCTACCTTTGAGCTACATCCTCTGCCCAATAACTGATGTTTTCTTCCACTCCTCTTGTGTAACATCTACAATTGACCTTGTCAAAAGGTTGAGAAGTGATGTGTGAAACATCTAAAATACATTTTGGGCCAGGTGCAGTGGCACACACCTTTAATCCCAGCAATTTAGGAAGCTGAGGCAGGAGGATTGCCAGAGGCAGCCTGCATAATTTACTGAGATCCTGACTCAAAAAAAAAATTTTTTTTAATGGTCTGGGGGTGCAGCCCAGTAGTAGAGCACTTGTAAAGTATGTGCAACGACCTGGGTTTAACCTGCAAGTACTATAAGAAAATAAAAAAAAGTAAGATAAAATACATTTTGGTATTTGGGTTGATCAGAAATGAAAGAAGTAATTGGTTGGTTGTTTCATTTTGCTTTTTTATTGATAAAATGAAGGGACTTACTGTAGAATAAGTTATATACTTCCAAGTAACTGACTATGATAAAGAAGAAGAAAAATATTTCAGAAACAAAGGAAAAATAGACACACAAGAAAAGTGAGTGACTTATTCAGTGGAAACTTTACTGGACAAAAAGCAGACCTTGGCTTTCTAGTGATGTCTTGGCAGTGTTGTCGTTTGGAAAATACTGATATATTAGTTTACATTTGGTTCCTTTAAAACACCACACACCCCCCCCCACACACACACAAATACAAAAATCCTATCCATAGCAAAACTCCATAAATAAGATTTTACAAGTGTTTACCTAATAATTGCTTTGTTTTACTCACCTAGTGGAGCTAGTGGAACAAAATCTTAGGTACAATTTGAAGTTTTAGAAGAAATGCAAAAACATTATTCAAAATTGGTTCAATACTTCCTAATAGGGCAGTAAAACAAGATCAGCAAAATTAGAGATAGACAAGTAGGGAATGCCTTTACACCTAGCAAACACTGATCCTTGTCTACAACATTATCTGCATAGCAACATTAAATATGTGAGTAGATCCTAGTCTAGTTCTCTGTCTCCTTGTGTGTCTGTCTCTCCCTTTTTTTGGTGGGGCAGGGATGGAGGAGTGAACCCAAAGCCTCATATGTGCTAAGCACTGAGCAATATCTCTAACCCTATGTCCAGTTTTCTATTACACAGCTGGAAGCTGTCCCTTGGAAGCACTTTTATACCAACTTAAACCTAAGTCTTATCAAAAGGCAGGGTTTTTTCTTTTAATTTTTACATTCATTTAAAAATAAATAGTATACTTAGTAATCGTGGATTTATATATTACCCAGGCCTATGACTCCCAAATCTATGTCTGACCTAGACTTCTCTGTACTTCAAGTGTCTGTGTATTTCAACTTCCACTTCCTGTATTCCCTTAGATGTCTAACAAGCATCTCACTTTATATGTCTCAAAGAGAAACTTTAATTTCTGCACCAGACCTGTGACTCTACCCTCAATTTCTACCTCTTTCAATGGTCGGCAAGCATTGCCTTAAAGATACCAAGACTTCTACCTCTGAACTTTTCATTTGTTCCTTCTTCCCAGAATAATGCACTTCCCTCTGTTGGTTCATTGCTGGCCTTCAGGCTTCAGAGAGTCTCTCTCTTAGTTACCTTCTTGTGACCTTCATTGAATTTGTCATATCCTGTTATTATCTTTTATACATATGATCATACATACACACATATATGTTTGTACATATATACATATTTATATAAAATGGATTACTTTTGAGTTGTTCACCAGTATGTCCCTAACCTAAAGCCTAGCAGTGCCTGCTATATAATGAGTGCTCAGTAAATGTTTGTTGAATGAATGGATGAATGAATGAATCATATAGCACCTAAACTTCAATTATAATTTGTTGTTTTGTTAGGTGCTGTGGAACCAGGTCTGACTCATAGCCACACTATGTACAACAGAATAAAACACTACCTGACACTGCCACGCACATGATATTTTTTATGTTTAAGCCCATTGTTGCAGCTGCTATGTCAGTACATCTAGTTGAAGGTCTTGCTTTTTTTCATTGACCCACCACTCTCCCAAACATGATGTCCTTCCTCAAGGATTGGTTCCTCCTAACAACATGTCCAAAATACATAAGATGCATTCTAACCATCTTTGATTCCAAGGAGCACTCTTGTTGCACTTCTTCTGGGACAGGTCTGTTGGTTCTTTTGGCAGTCCATTGAATATTCATCTAGCACTATAATTCAAAAGCATTAATTCTTCCCATCTCCCTTATTAACTGTCTAGCTTTCCCAAGCACATGATGCAACTGAAAATACTACTCCATGAGTTAAGAGCACCTTCGTCTTCAGTGTGACATCTTTACTTTTCAGCACTTTAAAGAGGTCTTTTGCAATAGCTCTTCAATATGTCTTTTGATTTCTTGACTGCTACTTCCATGGATGTCAACCGTAGAACCAAGTAAAGCAAAATCTTAGACAACCTAAATCTTTTCTTCACATTCATGAAGTTGCTTAGTGACCCAGTCGTAAGGATTTTTGTTTTATTAATATTGAGGTGCAATCCATACTGAAGGCTGTGTTCTTTGATCTTCATGGGTAAATATTTCAAGTCCTTTTCACTTTCAGCAAGCAGAGTTGTGTCATTTGCATAGTGCAGGTTGTTAATGAGTCTTCTTTCAATCTTGATGCCATGTTCTTTATAAAGCCCAGCCTTAGGAGGATTACAAGTTCAAGACCAGAGGCAGTCTGCGTAACTTAGAGAGACCTTGCCTCAAAAAGTAAAAAAAATGGGCTGGGGTTGCAGCTCAGTGGCCCAGCACTTGCAGAGCATGCAAGTGTGAGGCCCTGGGTTCAACCCCCAGGACCACACACACACACACACACACAAAATAAATAAATAAATAAATAAATAAATAAATAAATAAATCCCAGCCTTTCAGATTATTTGTTCAGCATAGAGATTGAAGGGTTACCATGAAAGGATACGGCCCTGATGCACACCTTTTCTGATGTTAAACCAAGCAGTGTTTCCTTGTTCTGTTCTAACAACTGCCTCCTGGTCCATGTACAGATTCCTTATTAATACAATTAATTGCTCTGGTATACCCATTCTTTGCAATATTATCCATAATTTGTGTGATCCACACAGTCAAATGCCTTTGCAGGGTCAATAAAACATAGATAGATATCTTTCTGGTATTTTCGGCTTTTGGACAGTATCTGTCTGTCAGCAAGGATGTCCCTGGTTCCATACCCTCTTCTGAATCTGGCTTGATTTTCTGACAGTTCCCTGCCTATTATCCTGCTCCAGTTGCTTTTGAATGATCTTTAGCAAAATTTTGCTTGCATGTGATATTAATGATATTTTGATAATTTCAGCATTTGGTTGGATCCCCTTTCTTGGAAATAGGCACAAATATGGATTTCTTCCAGGCAGTTGGCCAGGTAGCTGTTTGCTAAAACTCTTGGCATAGACAAGTGAACACCTCCAGTGCTGCCTCCGTTTGAAAGATCTCACTTGATTTTCCATCAATGCCTGGAGCCTTGTGTTTCACCAGTGCCTTCAAGATAGCTTCCACTTCTTCCTTCACTACCATTGGTTCCTGATCAAATTCAGCTTCTTAAAATGATTGATCATCTACCAATTCTTTTTGGTGTAATGACTTTGTGTATTCCTTTCATCTTCCTTTGATGTTTTCTGAGTCGTTTAATAATTTCCCTGTAGGATCCTTCACTATTGCCACTCCAAAGGCTTGAATTTTTTCCTTCAATTCTTTAAGCTTGAGAAAAACAGATCATGTTCTTCCCTTTTGATTTTCTATCTCACACTCTTTGCACATGTCATTATAATATTTGATTTGTCATCTTAAGCTGCCCTTTGAAATCTTCTGTTTAGTTCTTTAACTTCATCTTTTCTTCCTTTTACTTTAGCAGCTCAACATTAAAGGACAAGTTTCAGAGTCTCTTTTGGCATGTAATTTAGTCTTTGCTTTTTCACCTGTTTTTTAAATAACCTTTTGCTTTCCTCATGAATGATTTCTTTGATGTGATGCTACAACTCATCTGGTCTTTGATGATTAGTGTCTAACACATCAAATCTGTTTTTGAGATTTTTCTCTGAACTTAGGTGGGATATATTCAAGGTCATACCTTGTCTCTCATATACTTGTTCTAATTTTCTTCAGTTTCAGTTTGAACCTGCATATGAGCAGTTGATGGTCTGATCCACATTCAGCACCTGATCTTGTTCTGACTTCTTTATGTGGTACTGCAAGTTGAACCTAGGGCCTTGTACTCCTCGTGCTTCCATGCTTTGCAAGTGCTGAACCACTGTGCTGCACCCTCAGCACCCCCCCTTTTTTTTTATTTGAGGAAAGGTCCCAATAAATTATGCAGACTGTCTCTGGCCTCGAACTTGTGATCCTCTTGCCTCCGCTTCCCCAGTCGCTGGGATTACAGGCATGCGCCGTTGCACCCAGCTGTTCTGACTTCTTATATTGAGCTTTTCCATCATCTCTTTTCCACAAATGTAGTCATCTTGGTTCTTGTATGTTCCATCTGGTGCTATAGTCGCTGTTTATGTTGGCAAAAAAGTATATTTTCAGTGAAAAAACCATTGGTGTGATAATATTCTATCATGTGATCTCCAGCAGTTTCCATTACCAAGGTGATATATTCCAACTACTGAGCCTTCTTTGTTTCTAACTTTTGCACTCCAATCACTAATAATTAGCTGTGCATCCTGATTACATGTTCAATCTATTTGAGACTGTAGAAGCTGATAAAAAGCTTTCCTTTCTTCATTTGTCACCTTAGTGGTAAGTGTATACATTTGAATAGCAGTCATATTAACTGGCCTTCCTTGTAGGTGTATGGATATTATTCTGTCACGGACAGCATTGTACCTCAGGACAGATCTTGGGATATATTTTTTGATGATGAATGGAACCCCATTTCTCTTTGCCTTTCCTGGCATTGTAGATCACATGATTATCTGATTCAAAATGGCCCTTGCCAGTCCATTTTAACTCAGCGATGCCCAGAATGTCCTTGTTTATGCACTCCATTTCACTTTTGACAATTTCTAATTTTCCTAGATTCATACTATGTACATTCCACGTTCCAGTTATTAATGAATGTTTACCATTGTTTCTTCTCATTTTGAGTTGTGCCACATCAGCAAAAGAAGGTCCCAGGGCTTTACTCCCTATGCATCATTATGGTTGACTTTACTTTGAGGAGGCAACTCTTCCCCAGTCATCTTTTGATTGCCTTCCAACCTGGGTGCCTCATTTTCCGCCACTATACCTAACAGTGTTTCTCTCCTATTCATAAGGTTTTCAATGGCTAGTTGTCTCAGGTGTGGGCTGCCATGTCCTTTTCCCTAGTCTGTCTTAGTTTGGGAATTCAGCTGAAACCTGTCCACCATGACTGATCCTCCTGATATCTGAAATACAGGTGGCATCATTTTTAGCATCACACCAACATGCAAGCCCCCACAGAATGACAAACTGACTTAGATCTCTTAAAATATATTTCAGTCCTTATCATGCTACCTCAAAAATACAGAGATAAGAACATTTCTAGTTATTTATTTTTTATTTATTTTTATTTTTGATACAGTGTCTTGTTGAGTTGTACAGGTTGCCTCTGGCTTCGAACTCACAATTCTCCTGCCTCAGCCCCCCAAGTTTCTGGGGTTACAAGTGTCTGCCATGGCACCCAGCAAGAAAAAACAATTCTGATATTCAGGTTCCCCCTTCACTACATAAAGAGTTTATATACACTATGTATGTGTGTATACACATATTCGTCTTAAACACTACTGGGTATCTACTGTGTATATAATACTGTACCACCAGTTGGGTCTTCAACATAAATGATACCTGCCTTTAAGATGAACAAAAGGACACAGGCAAATACACAACTAACTGTAGGTCACCTGCTGTGTTATAAATAAGCATGATCAATGCATTAAAAATCACACAACTAACCCCAAGACAGAATGCAACATATTCTTATTCACCACCAATAATGAGACCTGGCCCCTCCTAGGGCTGGGTGTGGTAAGTTAATAGTACTGTTCTGCTCCTTTTTTCCAGCTGGTGTTTTTTAACATCCCCTTGATGGCTTACCTGTGTTGGAGCTTACAGCAGCGGTGCACTGGTCACAACTTCAAGTCTCATCTCCACCAAAGAAACATATTGAAAATTATACCTATTCATCTACTTATGCTACTGCTGTATATGTGGCAGGTTTATTCTTGCTATATTCTTTATGTGATATATGGCACCACTGCTCTTTTATTCTCCCCTTTGCGGACCTGGTTGACATTGCTGACACCTATACTCATCCGTTGCGTATGGACACTGAACTCCACCAAATTTGGACCTTTCATGGTGCAGTTAAAAAGCAGTGACACAGACCTGTAATCCTAGTGACTTGGGAGGCAGAGGCAGGAGGATCTCAAGTTGGAGGCCTCAGGCAGCTTGCATAACTTACCAAGACCCTGACTCAAAATAAAAAAAAATTTTTTAATGGACTGGGGATGCTGCCCAGTAGTAGAGTACTTGCAAGGTATGTAGAATCCTTGGGTTCAACCCCCAAGTATCACAAAAAATAAAAAATAAAAAAGTCATCTGAGCTCCTGAAGGCCATGTCCCATCATTGGCAACTGGGCAGAAGTCCAGCTACGACATCTGTAGCCCAGATCCCTATCCCAGTAGCAGGTGGAAGGCCAGTATCAGTAGGTGAACTCTAGGGGGCTGCTGCTCCTTGGAATCCTGGATGTTGGAAGAATTACTTATTACGGATTCCTGCAGAGTGGACTGCAGAAAAGTCTAAATAATGACTTGATTCCTTCCCTAATGAGGCAGAGAGCCCTGATCAAGGAAAACCACAGGGTAGGAGCTGGGTGTATGGAACTGCCTCAGGATTATCCCAAGTAAAGCATCTAGTGCCAAGCCTGGAAGTCAGAAGCTGTCAAAGATGCCATCTTAGGCATAGGGAACTTGTGTGGACTTGGGCCAGACCTTGACTATCTTGAAATATTAGTTCCCAGCCCTATTTTCCCATAGGGTTATGGGCTGCTTTCTTACTCAGGGCTGTCTTCAACTAATAAGATTGTAAGAATAGCGTTAACAAAGAGGGGGCTGCTTGACCCCTCTTTAAAAGATGTTTGCAGCTTGTAGCTTGACCCAACCATGACCCTCTCAGAAGCTTGCTTTTCACCAAGGCGAAGATTAATGGACACCCTTGAGCAGTTGTTTTTGCAGGAACAGCTGGAGCAAGGAAAGATAAAAACAGCAGCTTAATCAATAAGGGGGCTGGGGTTTAGCTCAGTTGTTAAGAGTGCTGCTCCACACTCTGAGGACCCAGGTCTGATCCCCACCGCCGCAGAAATGGCAGAAGAACCAGGCAATCCACTCCCAAAGCAATCTTTGAAACAGCCATTGAAAGGTCAATGGCACCTAAAAACAACAATTAAGGTTCCCTGAACGTCTGGTGCCTCTTCCCTTGGCTTCTGCAAGTTCAGAGTAAGAGGTCTATAAAAGGAGGTTTGGGACAGAAAACTTCGGCTAAGACTTAGCTCCGTCCTGTCTGCACGCAGGCGACAAATACGCTTTGTTGAGCTCCCATTTTAGACTCGTGGGTTACTTTCCGTTCGCTGTCCGCCACCCCTAACACCAATAAATGAATTAATAATGAATAGGAGATATCACTGTCCTGATCTTTGCAGTGTAGCCACGCCTCCGGAAGCCGGAAGGTGGGGTTGGCGTGGGAGGGGCTTGGCAGAGTCCCAGGGAGGAAGGGTCCGGAGGACGCCGGCTGTTGCCGGAAACGAGCCCGGGGTTGTGACACCGGAAGTGGAGCAGCTTCCGCAGTGCGCTAGGGCTGCGGCCAGCGACAGAAATGGCGAGCAAGGCTGGGCTGGTAGCTGCAGTCTTCACCCCGGCTCCGGCTCAGGAACAGCTCCGGCATTTGGCGGCGGAGCTGCGGCTGCTTCTGCCTCGAGTTCGGGGTGAGCTGACGCAGTAGGGACGGGCGAGGGCCGGGGCAGGCTGGGGATGGGAAGAGGCCGCCTCTGTGCGACTGGGGACGCGGGCGCGGGCGAGGAGGAGACCCTGCTCACCTCAGTTTTTCCTTTCGCCACCGTCCGGTCCCCCACGGTACATCCACAAGTCGGCGAAGCCCGGGAGACCACCGAGGAGTTTAATCGGGAGATGTTTTGGAGGAGACTGAGTGAGTGTCTGTCCGGGTCGCCCTCCCTCGCCTCTTCCAGCGTCCGACCCCTTTCCCTCGGCTGTCCTCTGCTGAGTGACTGCCCCTCCCTCTGTGGGGATTCCTTCCCTACCCGTCCTCAGCCCCTGAGGGGTTGAATTATGAAATATTGATCTTTGGAGCTGTTTTTGAGACGTTTAAGTCAATAAGGGTGGAGAAGGAACGCATCGCCTTCAACGTCCCTGCCGCAGCTGCAGCTTTAGCCTTTAAGCACTAACTTTGGCACCTGCCTCCTCCTCTGCCACCCCCTAGATGAGGCAGCGATGAAAGTGTCAGAGGAAGCCGAGACTCTGACCGCAGTCTTCTCTCAACTTCCACTGCCATCTCCACAGGTGGGCCTTCACTTTTCTGGAATCTATGTGCTGTCTCTGTATTCTTTAGGAATCTTTTCATTTTCTTGCTATCTTGTACGTGCAAGCCAGGATATTTATTTTCTTTATGTGTCAAATGAGGTTACGGATCTTACATCACAGGATTATTCTGAAGACCAGATTGCCACGTGCAGTGCCTGGCACGGAGTAGGTAGGTTTTCTGCGTACAGTCTATAATTCAACCAGATTATTTCCTTTCTAATAACTTTTTAAAGCCCTTGTTTATATTATGGATGTTTTTACATACGTGATCTGTCTGACGGAGGAGCAACCAGGATCAGAGGCTCAGGTTAAGATTAACAAGCAGTGCAGGTAGAATTTAAATAAAGTTCATCTGAAGTCTAACCTACACGTATTCTGTTACACAATATTTATTTATTTGAATTTAATCAATAACATGTAGATAGTATGAAACTCGAAAGATATCAAAGACAAATGTGCTAAAATGTGTATGTCTTCCACCCAGGTCTTCATTTTTGTATCCCCTCCATTCATATGTAGATTCATGTATGTTTGTGTACACATGTCTGGTTCTTTTTATGTGAATTATCAAATACCATAAACATTGTTTTCTACCTTTTGAAAATTATTAATATGGCTTGGAAATCACTTATAACTATTGTAAATGGTGCTGTCGTGAATTGCCTAATACAATCTTTGTATACATATGTATATTGGTAGAAAAAATTTCCAGAGGTTAAATTGCTAGAACAAAAAGAATTTATGCTTTGTTTTTTCCTTCCCCTAATAACTAGGGGGTTGAGTCCAGGGGCTCATACATTCTTGTCAAGTGCTGTACCACTGAGCTGCTCCCTCAGCCTCTTTTTATTTTTATTTTTTATTTTGAGACAAGGTCTTGATAAATTGTGTAGGTTCTGTCTGGCCTCAAACTTGGGATCCTCCTGCTTCAGCTTCATGAGTTGCTGGGATTATAGGTGTGCACAGTGCTTGGTTTAAATTTGTGCATTTTTAATAGTCCTCTGTTATAAAGCTGAAAGTAAAGATGTTGTCTGTGACTGGACATAACCTATATGCTCCCCCCCCCTTTTTTTTTTAGAGCTATGTACTTGAGAATAAGGTTATTTTAAAATGCATATTTGTTGCCTCATTTGATTTTTGTAGTCAGTAGCTTCAGTATCAGTATATCCAGATGGGCTTTTTTTTTGGCTCTCGATACTGAACCCAAGGGCCTCATGCATTACACATGCTACACAGACTCTGTACCACTGAGCTATATGCCTAGCCCTATCTAGAGGTCTTGAAATGATATAAATATCCTTTTGCTGCATATAGCTATGATGAACTCTCTTTCTGTCTACCTTAGAGATCTGTGATGTTGAAAAAAATGAATTGTATGAGAGTACTTCAAAAGATTTATAGAAAATCTGTTTATTTCAGAGGGAGTAGTAATATTACATTATTTTTCTTACTGGTTCCTTTCTTTCAAATACACTTAGGAGCTGCTGCTAAAATTCACGGTGTTAAGATACCATGAGGAGACAGCACAGAACAGTTTTTCTGTATGTGGAGAAAAACAGGACAGTAATTTTACTCATAGATGTAAAATTAGAATTTGTTTTTATTTCAGATATATAAATAAATCTTCAAGTATAAGTGAGAATGGGGCTGGGATTTAGCTCAGTTGGTAGAGCGCTGCTCTGCAGTCTCTGAGGTCCCGAGTTCGATTCCCAGCACCCCAAAATGGGAGAAGGACGTGGCAACCCACTCCCAAGGCAATCCCGAAACAGTCAGCCATTGAAAACCCTATGAAGGTCGCTATGAGTCGGACTCGACTCGAGGGCACCTAACAACAACAACATATGTGAGAATAACAATTGCCTTCTTAGGATCTTGTCACTTTAGTCCTACTAAAGGATAGTTTCTTCATTGTTGGTTTTTAAATTCTAATCCTTTTGGACTGATTTACAAAATTATGTGTTTAGATGTTGAAACAATGGCAAATTGCCATAACAGTTTCAAAATACTCACTTTCAATCACTGTACTTACTCCAAAATGATAACAGTTTCTCGATGGACACCAATCAAAACTATGTTTTAATAGCACTGGTTTAGAGTTTAACAGAAAAATGAGGACAAGGAAGATAGTCCAGTAACCATTTAAAAAGAAAACAATTAACACTGAGAATTACTCAGTCCATGTTAATTTCCTTTAGTTACGTATTGTGATTCTGTTGAGAGAGAGACCTGGTTAGTGATGTGATACAGGAGTTATCAAATATTTCTTGTAAAAGAATAGGTAGTAAATATTGTAGGCTTCTCAAGCTAACTACTCAACTCTGCCCTTGTAGTGAAAACACAACTATAAATGGTATGTAAATCTGTGAGCATGGCTGTGTCCCAATAACACTTTATTTACAGAAACTGACTGTGGGCCTAATCTGACTTGTGGGGCAAGTCTGCCTATTTCTGGTCTAAAATATGGTAAATATCTCTTGAGATACCACAAGTATCTTGGGATATAGAGTAGCAGAAATAAGTTTTTCCTGCTGTTTCTCAATGCTTTATTGAATTGTCAACCATAGCTGGTATCTACCTAACTCCTCTTTGGTATGGGTTGAGTATAGCATAAGGCCTTACTCATAATAGGACTTCAGAGAATGTTTGATCGTGCTATACAGGTGTCTTCTGTCTTCCACAGTAGGTGTGTTGACCACATTGATCTAATCCATTTCCTTTTCATTCTGAAATTGGCCCATCACCTCAGGAAATCCAGAGGATCTGTGGGCAAGTCCATGCTGCCATCAAGGCAGTTATTGCAGTGTACTATTCACTTCCCAAGGATCAGGGTAAGACACTATTTGCATTGCATTTATAGGCTAGATCTTGGCTAGTATAATGGATAATATCCTGAGACTTTTTATCTTTCCTCAATGTGAATATGCAACTTACCCCAATAAAATGCAGTCTCGGGTAATTTTATAACGTGAGTAACCTCTGTAAGCATTCCATTATGCTAAGGAACAGATGTTATGTACCTGTGACTTCCCATCTCCCCTACCTTGCCTCACTCTGAGGGCATTTAATTCTCATTGGCTCTTCCCTCTGCAACCCATTCTAACTACTGCACATGTGGCCAGAATCTCACCTCTGTACCGAGGCCCAGACCATCCTTACTCTCTTCCAGGCATAGTATATCATACTGTATTTCCAAGCTCCTTTATGAATCAAATGTCCACCAGCCCTGCCTGTAGATTTATGCCTTGATTATAATCCTGCCAAAATTACAAATGAATGCTTATTGTAGATCTCACAATACTCAAAATACTCACAAGTGGTTTAAACTTCCAGTGTTTTATCCATAATTATCAAGAACCAATGTCCTTAATGAATGAGAATATGTTGTCATGGAAAGATTTTATTTCAGATCTCCTAGAGAACTGGTCTAAGGAATGGTGAGAGAGGCAAGAAAATGACATGGGAATATATATAAGACCTAAGTTTTTGTGATGCTCCTTCTTTAAAGCCAGTGGATGCCCCCACTGCTAAGCCTCAGGAAGGCTGATGTGATTTCTGAAAAGGAGACAGGCTTAGTCTTTGTGTTTGGACACAGGGACCACCCTGAGAAAGCTGGTACGGAGCATCACTCTGGACATTGTGGATAGCATGGCTCAGCTCATAGAATTCCTTCTCATGACTCCATCTCAGCGGTAATGATGCCACAGTACGGGTTGGCAGTTAAGGGGCTGCTTTGACTTGGGGTGGGGTTGAGGGAGAACTCATCCTAAAGTCAAGGTCACTGATAGCTGAGAATAATGACCAGCAGGAAGGAGCTTTTTAGGACATAGGAATCTAAGTTATTGATACAATTTTATCACTTCCTTTCCCCAGCCCTGAGAACAATGACCTTCCTTCCTGTAACAGTGTCTGGGTTGTGTGCCAGCAGGTGCCTCGGATACCAAGAGGTGGGTAAGAATGGAAAGTAGGCCACTGACTGCTGGCCAAAGCAGAGAGACCTTTCATGTCTAGCTTCTAGCCTTGTAACATGTATGTATTTTAATTTCCTTAAAGAGCTTAGTGAAATAATACATAGTTTACCACCAGTGTTAATACAGATAAATCAGACATTGAAAACCTTATGTGGGTCACTATGAGTCTGATATGACTTGACAACACCTAACAACAACAGCAACTATGTTGTAAGATATTTAGTGGTGGTGAGGATCAAACCCCAAGCCTTGCTCATGCCATGCAAGCACTCTACCACTGAGCTCCATCTCTGTTGTTGTTGTTGTTGTTGTTGTTGTTGTTGTTGTTGTTGTTCTTGTTGTTAGGTGCCATCGAGTTGGTATCCGACTCATAGTGACCCTCATAGGGTTTTCAATGGCTGTTTCGCGATTGCCTTGGGAGTGGATTGCCAGGCCCTTCTCCCTGCTCCATCTCTAGCCCCTTTTAAATTCAGACTCCTTTTGCCATGGCTCTGTCTCTTGTTGGACAGATATAGTTTTTTTTCCCCTAGTATTGCTCAGGAACAGTCTTAATTGGAAGCAGTTATGAGGTAGAGCCAGATAGACCAAAAACAGTGTTCATCCAAGGGGACCCTGATGAGAAACATATCCTGACCATTTTATTTCTTCTTGTGGTGAATAAAGAAAAGCCTTTTTAGCTAGGAGGGGATGCACTGAGAAGCATTTTATGTTAAATCACTAGTTTGTTTGTGTGTTTGTTTGTTTGTTCCGCACTGGGGGGTTGAACCCAAGTCCTTGTGCATGCTAGGCAAGTGCTTTACCACTAAGCCATATCCTCAGCCCCTTTTTTATTTTGAGGCAGGGTCTCACTAAGTTGTGCAGGCTGCCTCTGGCCTCAAACCGGTGATCCTCCTGAGTCTTTGGGATTACAGGTGTGTACCACAGCACCTGCATCTCACTCTTGTACTCTCTTTAAAAGATACAGTATTGGTTGCCCTTTGCAGTCTTAAGAGAATTGTTGTTTTCTTCTAATCCTAGTGTTTGTGATTTTTCACTCAGATAACAAAGCTGCAGCCCTTTTAATGCTGACAAAGAGTGTGGATTTGGTGAAGGATGCGCATGAAGAAATGGAACAAGTGAGGGAACTTTTCCTCTGTCTTTACTGATCATTGGATGGCAACTCCATGACCAAGAGATGAGAATTGATCATAAAGTGAGGGAATTTCTTGAGTACTGACTGACTGTGTCCCATTCTTATTCCTGTCCTGGGTCGTCCATGCCCTACTCCACTCTGATGTGTGATTTAGTACCACTTTTCTCTCTCCCATTGCTGGACAAGAAGATAAGGAGATTGAGAACAGGGTTTATGATGCAGTTCAACTCCACAGCCATTAGTGAAGGAGCTGATTGAGGATTTTGGACAACTCAGTCATGGTCCAAAAGTATAATGGGCTTTTTTTTTTTTTTTCTTTTTTGTACATTGATCTTTATCATTCTGTGTCATAGGCTGTGGAAGAATGTGACCCTTACTGTGGCCTCTTGAATGATTCTGAGGAGGACAACTCTGACAACCACAATAATGTGGATGATGTGTTGGGGTTTCCAAGCAATCAAGACTCATATTGGTCAGAGGAGGATCAAGAGCTTATCATCCCATGCCTGGCGTTGGTGAGAGCATCCAAAGCATGCCTCAAGAAAATCCGGATCTTAGTGGCAGAGAATGGGAAGAAGGATCAGGTGGCCCAGCTGGACGACATTGTGGATATTTCCGATGAAATCAGCCCCAGGTTAGTGTGTTTCCCACTTGAAACAGCAAGAGCATTCTGAACTGAATTTGTGATATCACCCCAAGGTTTTCCTCCCATTTTCTATATTTTGAAAATTTTCAAACCTACAGGAAAGTTAAGCGGGCTGGGATTTAGCTCAGTGGGTAGAGCCCTGCACTGCAGTCTCTGAGGCCCGGAGTTCAATTCCCAGCACCGCAAAAATGGGAGAAGGACCTGGCAATCCACTCCCAAGGCAATCCCGAAGCACTCAGCCATTGAAAACCCTATGAGGGTCGCTATGAGTCGGATACCGACTCGACGGCACCTAACAACAACAACAACAACAGGAAAGTTAAAAAAGTACTTCAGAGAATACCTCTACATCCTTCATTTGGAGTCACCTGTTCATATTCTTTTTTTATATTAATTTCTTTCTCAATAAATAGATATACCAAATTTTTTTCCTAAACCATTTGAGAGTCAGTTATGAGCATCAGTGACATTTCACCTCTAAATACTTTTAGCATCTTTCTCACAAAGAAATTCTTACCATCACCTCCAAGAAATTTAGCATTGAATGTAATAATACTATCTAAAACTCAAATCCATCCATTTACCTCTAAAATGTCATGTAAATTCTGAGTTCCATCAAGTTCTCATATTTCATTTGGTTGTCATTGTTTAGTTTCTTGCAACATATAGCCCATTCTCTATCCCTTTTAGTTTGTTTTGATGTTGACATTTTAAAATAAAACAGTTGTCTTACAGAGTATCCAGTAGTTTGGATTCATAGGATTATTTTCTCATAATCATTCAGACTAAACATTTCTTGGCAAGAATATCATGTAGTTGAGTGTTTCGTGCTGCTTGTTGCATCAGAGTAGGGAAGCACTGGACACTGGTTTGTCCAGTTATACTAAATTTGGTCTGTGCTAAATTTGGTCACGAGTTAATGTGGTGTCCTCTTTAGTAAGGGTACTTTTCACTAAACAGTTTTAGCTTCCATTGCTAAACCTGATCTGTGTCACTTACTGTAATAATTTATTGATAATTTCAGATTCTCAGGTTTTCAACAATTAAACATGCCCCATCCTATGAGCCAAGGGCATTTTTCCTCCTGGCTTCCTAGTGAAACAGCAGTACTGGTTGAATTGATACTCCATTGGTTGCCTGGTTATCCAGTTTAAGGAACTGAAACATTTTCTAAGACAGTCTTCCTAGTTACACCTAGAAACAACCAAGCCGAGCTTTGTTTGTTTGTTTTTTTAATGGTTATTTTTGCCTTCTACTTTTAGTGTCGATGATTTGGCTCTGAGCATATATCCACCTATGTGCCATCTCACTGTGCGAATGAATGTAAGTATCAGCCTTGAGGGAATAGTTGCAGACCTGACTGGTAGAATTTCACTAATCACTAGTATTTCCTCTGTGCTATAGGTTACATTCATTACACTTAGATACAAGTACAACAGTAGTGTCACAGTTATTGCATGTGTTTGTGCTTGATAAATATTTGGTGAAGTTTAATTATAATTGCCATGGGCTTTGGTAGTTGTCTTTTTAATAGCCATTTGGCTAATCATTTGGAAAAGTCCAAAGATCTTAGAAAATACTGCTTTGAAAAGAAAGCCTGTGTCAGGCACAGCGGTGCACACTTGTAATTCTAGCTAATTGGGAGAACTAGGCAGGAGGATTGCAAATTCGATGCCAGAGGTAGCCTGTGCAACTTAGTGAGACCCTGTCTCAAAAAATGAAACAAAAGGGGGAGTTGAGGGTATATGTCAATGGTAGAATACTTGCCTGATGTACATAAGGCCCTGAGATCAACCCCCCCAGTAACACAAACAAACAAACAAACAGAAAGACAAGAAAAGCCTGAATTACACAGTTCTTTAAAAATTCTCAACCTGAAGTCACGAATTTTGAGTTCATAATCTAGGCAGGAACAAGTGTTCCAAAAACATATTCTGTTCTAACATAAACACATTGTGTGATTTAACCATGAAGAATTAAGTTCTTTATAAAGATCTGATTTTACTGGTTTGATCCGCAGCACCACCAAAGGGGAAAAAAAAAGATCTTCTAACCTTGCTGTATTCTTTCAAGTGTTATGCCCTTTACTAAAGTTCTGTTCTCTTATTTTTATAAACTCCAGCTCTTAGCTCTAATCTTATTGGAAAGGGAAGTAAAACTGCCAAATTGCTTATATTTTATAGTCAGATGTATAGTTCTAATATTTGATAAACTAGATAATGAGAATTAGATTCATCAAATCTGTTTTTTATTAGTATTTTAATTATACTATTGATGGGATATAGTGATAATTCAGTTTATATATCTATTATGCGGTTATCAAATTAAAGTTGTTTTCACCTTTATCTCCTTAAACATTTTACAGAACAAAGTAAACAAAAAGGGGAAATTTTTGATTAATATGTAATGACAGGTATATGCAATTATGAGTTATTGCATGCATTTTTTTTTTGGATTTTCATAGAGTTGCATCCTGTATTTTGCACCTTTTCTCTCCCTCTTTACCCTTCTAAGTTGTTCCACTCCCTGTCCCACTTTCCCCATTGTCCACTCCCTCCCACTAGCCGCCCCCAATGTTGGATCCACTTGTATTTTCCAATCTTAGATAAGTGTGATATCTTATTTGTGTGTGTGTGTGTGTGTGTGTGTGTGTGTGTGTGTGTGTGTGTATTTTTTTGGTGGTACTCGGGGTTGAACCCAAGGCCTCACGCTTGCATGCTTTGCAAGTGCTGAACCACTGAGCTGCATCCCCAGCCCATTTTTTTTCATTTTTTGAGACAGGGTTTTGATAAATTACACAGACTGCTTCTGGTCTCGAACTTGCGATCCTCCTGCCTCCGCCTCCCGAGCTGCTGGGATTACAGGCATGTGCCACCGTGTCCAGCTCTGTAAATTTTTTTTTAAGGTAGATCTAGTCCCCACGTATAAGGTAGAACATGCACTATTACTCTTTGGGGGCTGAGTTATTTTACTTAAAATGGTGCCCTCCAGTTCGATCCATTTTGCTGCAAATGACATAATTTCATTGTTCTTTACTGCTGAATAATATTCCATAGTGTGTGTATATATATAAACATATATGTATATGTATGTGTATATATCTTTATATATATGTGTGTATGTGTGTGTGTGTATACACACACATCACATTTTTAATCCAGTCATCTGGGTTGATTCTATGCCCTTGCAGTTATGCTGCATTAAATATTGAAGTGTGCGGGTGTCCCTGTGGTATGATGGGAATATTCCTGGAAGTAATATAGCTGGATCATGTGGTAGTTCTATTTTTACCTCCATACTGAGTTCCAGAGTGGCTGAACTAATTTACCACCAGGAGTATAGTAAAAGAGTTCCTTTTTGTCCATATCCTCACCAGTATTTTTTTTTTGTGGTTTTTTTGTTTTGTTTTTTGTTAATCTTGGCCATTCTTACTGGTGTGGGATGGAATTTCAGTGTAGTTTTGATTTGCATTTCCCTGATGGCAAGAGATACTGAACATTTTCCATGTGTTTATTGGCCATTCATATTTATTTCTTTTGAGAACTGTCCAGTTCCATTGCCCACTTAAATGTGTTTTCATAGTTTGTAAACACTTTGAGTAGAATAGGATCCTTTTGGGCGTTAGCTTCCATTTTAGCACAAACTTTTAAAAATTTTACCTTTTCCCCCAGTAATCTTATTTTATTAGTAATTTTTAGTGTACAACTTAGTGGGTCTCTTTATGACATTTCCATTCATGCATTTCATTGTACATTACTCACGTTCACTTCCCCCCTTACCCTCCCATTAGCCTTCCTTCCTCTCCCTCCCCACCAACGTTCCCCTTTCTACTTGTATGTTTAATTTTTTTATCTATCTATATACACACACATCTCAATTTTGCCTTAAGGACAAAATATGTGATGTTTCCTTTCCTTTCTCCCTTTACCATTTCTTCTTGCCCTCTTCTCCTTTTCCTTAGTCCATTATCTTTCCCTGCGTGGCCCCTTCTACTTCCATGATCTGTGTGTTTTAATACTGCATAAATATTGAAGTCAGATGTCTACACATGAGAAAAAAACATGTGATGTTTGTCTTTCTGGGTCTGGCTGATTTTGCTTAAGGTGATTATCTCTAGTTCCATCCGCTTTCCAGAGAATGCCATAATTTTGTCCTTCTTTATGGTTCAATAAAACTCCATGGTAGAATGCTTGCTCTGTGCACTCTGAGACCCTGAGTTGGATCCCCAGCACCACAAAAACACGAGAAGGACCTGGCAACCCACTCCCGAAACAATCCTGAAACAATCAGCCATTGAAAATTCTAGGAATACAGAAGGACTGACACAGTGCTGGGCATGGTACACAGTGTTGGAGAGTGTTTCATTTCTTTGTATATAGGGTTGCTATGAGTTAAGTATATTATAACATTATATAAATAAAGACATATTTTTGGCATACATACATCTCCATGTTATCTTCATTGTGGTGCTAGGGATTGAACCCTGGGCCTTACAGATCATAAACGTGCACTCTACATTAAACTACACCCCCAGATCCTCACATTAACTTGTTATTGGTGTTTTTTTTAAGTTCTTTATATGAGCTGCTTCTTTTTTTTTTTTTTTTGAAAAGGGAACATTCATTTCTGCTTGAGATTCTGAGCTATCAGCAGTTGAGACAATTCAGGTTAAATTCTTCTTTATTTTAGTCTTCTTTTGATTTTCTTTTTTCCTTTGGTTTTTTGATACCATGTAGCTCAGACTGGCCTGGAACTCATGTTTTCCAAGCTGGCCCTGAAGTCATTATCCTCCTGCCTCAGCCTCTCCATTGCTAGGATTACATTTTTTTTTTCTTTTTTGAAAATTAAAAATATTAAAAAGTTTAAAAGTTTATGAGAATGTTATACCAACCATATTAAGATTTTGCTAAGTAGAAAAGAATCCACAGTCTTACCACCCTAACTCAATTGCCCTTCAAAATTCTTTTCTTTTTTTAAATGATTTTTTAAAAAGTTTATTACTTGGGGCTTTGAAAATATTTGTGTTGTTCTTTCCTTCTGATGGCAGGGCTTAGGGTGAATAATATCTCTGCTTTTTTTCTAGTCTGCCAAACTCGTATCTGTTTTAAAGAAGGCACTGGAAATTACAAAGTAAGTATGAAGACTTCTCCCTAGATGGCTTTTTTCTTTTTCTTTCTTTTCTTTTCTTTTTTCTTTTTTCTTCTTTTTTTTTTTTTTTTTTTTTTTTTTTTTTTTTTTTTTTTTTTTTTTTTTTTTTTTTTTTTTTTTTTTTTTTTTTTTTTTTTTTTTTTTTTTTTTTTTTGGTGTGTGTGTGTGTGGTAGTGAGGAGTGAATTCAGGGCCTCATACATGCTTTTTGCAAACATTCAACCACTGGGCCATGCCCTCAGCCCATTTTTTACTTTGTATTCTGAGACAGGGTCTTGCTAAGTTACACAGGGTGCCTCTGTCCTCCACCTCCCCAGTCTCTGGGACTAAAGACATGAGCCACCATGCCTGGCATCCCAAATGGCTTTTTGAGAATAAAACTGGATGTTTGTCCTGCCATTCTTAACGATCTAAGCCCCACTTCAAAGAGGAGGAAAGGGTGGATGTGGGATTTTCTTTCAGTTTCTGTTGTAGAACAGCTGAGTTTCAGTGAAAAAGCTTGCCCTTCTCTGTACCTCCTGAGACTAGGATTTCCTTTCACACTAAATTCCTTTCATACTAAATTTAACTTCTTTTTTTCTTCCTATTTTGTTTGTAGAGCAAGCCATGTGACCCCTCACCCAGAAGATAGTTGGATCCCTTTACTTACTAATGCTATTGACCATTGCATGAACAAAATTAAGGAACTCACTCAAAGTGAAATTGAATTATGAGTTTCCAGGCTTGTTCTTATTCTCTTTTCTCTCTGAGACAGGCAGGCTCTGATGTCTGCTTTTAAAAATGGAGCCAGAATACTTGCTAGATGGAAGGAGAGTTCTTGTCTGTATTTTAACAAGAGACTGTATTACCAAAAACTGTTGGTCAGTCCAGATTGGAAATTATTTATAAACCTTATGAGTGTGATATTTTCTGTGCTATATAAAAAAGATAATTGCGTAAGTTTGTGTTCCTGAATGACCTCTCAGAGATTCCTAAAGAAGCTGCCCTATTCTTTATTTGCAATAAAGTATATTGTTTTATTGTTAAAGACATTGATGGTCTCAATAAAATGCTAACCTGGCAGTGATTAAATGTAATGGAAGGCATGGCTGGATGGCTGGGGAAAATCTAAGGAAAAGTGGCCCAGGAAGGCTCTAGCAGCTTGCTGGGGGAAGGCTCCAGCCCTTGGAAGTTCTCCAAGCCTAAAAGTCCTATTCTTTTATCTTTCTGCCTGTGTGCAGTCTCTGTCTATGTATAGATTACGTGCAGCTGGCAGAACATGCTGACACGCTTCTCTGCCCACAGACCTCTGTTGATTTTTAAAGTTACTTTGACCCTAGACTTGGCTGACTCATAAGAATGCTTAAAATTATGAAAAGAACCTAATAAAAACAGCTAGAGAGGGTTGCTCGGGACTGCAATGTTCACAGAGCCACCTCAGCCTTTCTGACACAAACTCTTAGTGTGCAGAGTAATCTTTCTTCTTTTTCTTCTTCATATCCTGACACTGGCTGCTGGACAGTCATGACAATTGAATGAGTAGTCTTCCAAAGTTTCTTTCTACCAGAGACTAGGCTAGACACTAGAACTTTTTTTTCATTTGGGTTTATAGGTCTAAAGATTTTATTTTGAGCCGGGAGAGGTGGTGCAAGCCTGTAATCCCAGCGGCTAGGGAGGCGGAGGCAGGAGGATCACAAGTTCGAGACCAGAGTCAGTCTGCGTAACTTAGCGAGACCCTGTCTCAAAAAGTAAATAAATGGGCTAAGGGTGCAGCTCAGTGGTCCAGCACTTGCAGAGCATGCAGGCGCGAGGCCATGGGTTCAACTCCCAGTACTGGAATAAAAAAAAGATTTTATTTTGTTAAGAAGTATATTTAGAAAAAAAGCAATTTATATGCAGAAGGTGACTGCAAAGCCCTTCTTAGCACTTCAGCATGTTACATACTGGTAATCTTATCAGTAAATTCTTCTGAATGTTATCCCATGTTACTCTGTGCCTCTAAAATATATTGGTATTGAGCTCATTTGTTCATTTTGTCCCCTTTATTGAACAGATCTATTTCCCTTGTACATACCTGTATTGCTGTTTTCTGCTACATATTACATATGCCCCCAAATATAAATACCACACTTTTATAAATCAAAAAATTCTAATGTATAGTAGAGTTTATATAATTTTAAGCTACTTTTTGGTATATCCTTTTGCAAAACTATCACTGCCTAATTATATTTTTGCACCTGTCTAGAAGATCACATATTGGAAAGCAGGCTGTAATGACCTGAATTCGGCCTTAACACATGTACTACAGGCCTCCACCACCTCTAATGCCAGTCCCCTTCCTTTGGTAGGTATAATTCACCATATCTATCTTTCTCATTTCTTCTGGTGTATTTAGCAATAGCAATCATTCTTTTGAGGACTAGTGTGTGCTTGGGGTTGAAATTCCTTAAGCCAAATGAGTTTTAACCTACTTTTAAAAAATGCCTTTCTGTATTTTTAACAAGTATTATAAAGAGAAGGAACTAAAGCTAGTAGAGTTTAACAAAATAATGGCAACAAATAAAATTATAACTTTGTACAAAAGGGGTCCTGTTCTTTTATCCTTTTCTTAATGGAGCCTGTGTCCGCAGCCATACCACCGTGGTATCCTATCCCATCAGATCTCAGAAGCTAAGCATGGCTGGGCCTGCTTAGTCCTTGGATGGAGACTGCTTGGGAACACCAGGTGCTGTAGGCATGGGAGGAGGACCTGGCAACCCACTCCTAAAAACACAATCAGCCATTGAAAACCCTATGAGTAGCAGAGAAACACAGCAGTAATGTTTTCATCTGATGTGCGTTGCCATGAGTTGAACACTGATGTGACGGCATCTAACAAAACAGCAATTTTCTATATGCTTAATTTTCATAATTTTTCTACTGGACCAAATTTATGTTATTTACCTCAGACTTCAGTTGTGTGATCTTTAATGAATATAGAAATTTAAGATTTATGTACCACTAAATCTAGATCATTCTGCTTTCAGGTTCTGTGTTTTATATTTTATAATTTCATTCAGTCATCTTTGGATCTTTAAAGATAATGGTTGGGGATGGTACTAATCTATGTAATTTTAGAATTACTTAAAAATTCCACCTTTAGCTAATATTGTCCTACATCAGAAAAAGAAGAATGAGTTAAATATCAGGCCCTTTCCCTGACCTATAAGTTAATGAATGTGTTAATGAGCAATAAATGGTTGTTTAAAAAAAAAAACAAAAAAAAACCCAAACCTGAAGAATCTGAATGTACACTGAAAAGATACTCAAAAAGTCTAAACATATTTTAAAAAGTTTTCTGAGTACCTTTTCAGAGACTTCCTTTTGTCACCCAAGGTTAATAGTTTTTATTCTCAGACACCTAGTCTTCCTGCTGCCTTAAGCTGTAGTAACAGAAAGGAAACTCTTATTTGTTGATTTCTGAGAATCTAGCTTTGTATTGCCTGCAGCGGTAGCCCTGTGGCATCCGATCCCGTCAGATCTCGGAAGCTAAGCAGGGTCGGGCCTGGTTAGTACCTGGATGGGAGACCGCCTGGGAACACCAGAAGTTGTAGGCTTGGGAGAAGGACCTGGCAACCCCCTCCCAAAAAGCAATCTGCCATTGAAAACCCTATGAACAGCAGAGAGCACTGACAATAGTGTTTCCCCTGTTGTACAGAGGGTCGCTATGAGTCGGATACCGACTCGACGGCACCTAACAACAACAACAAAGCTTTGTATTTGGTCACTGTTCTGTTCAACTTGAATGGAGACTCATTTGTCAGATAAGCAGTTTCCCTCCCAAACACATACTTGATTTTAAGTTGTAGTTAAAACTTTGTATTATTTCTTACTGATTGTAGGAGTTCCTTTGTGTTATAGGTTGGTTGAGGAGAGTGGTGACAGGTGGAAGTTTAAGCTGAAAGGTCAGGGGCTACCACAGTGACACTCCTGTGGCTGGTGAGGTTCTGGAACATGTTGCAGTCCACTTCCACAGTGAGCCTCTGCAGCCCCAGCTGTGTCGGTGTGAACCGGAACTGGGTGCATAAGGTTTTTCCGTGTCCCACAGAACCCAATCTGAAATAAAGGAAAAGACAGGTGCTAATTCTGTACCAGGTTCATTGCTGTGCTGATCCTGTTGACTGATCCTTGCTTGCATAGGTGGACTGTGCAGAAGTGAACATCTAAGTACATTGCTGGGAAGACAGGTGGCCATAAGAGGATTAGAAAGGAGCTTCCCTTAGCTGATCAACTGCATGGTTCAAGAGAAGCATTCTAAGTGCTTTAACGCTGATCTGTTGCCTTTATCATTTATGATTCAGTTTGGTTCCATTCTTGTTAATAGTTGTTTGAGAAGTGCTGTGGTTTTGGATTCCTCACTTATGCTAAGCACAGTGAGTGTAGCAGACACATTGAGAGGATATCAGTGTGTTAGGTGGTTTTTGGAGACTTATCACCTTCATGGCCTGCCGTAGACCTTCTCTTGGTGACTGAGGGAATGGTACAGATTTCCTTTGAGGAGCTTTGTTCCACATTTGACCTGGGAGACGGTAAAAGTCTGGATAGAGGTTGACAATACCTTCTTTCATCTTGTTGGCCTCATTGAGTTTCATGAGGCTGAGGCAGGGGCTCAATAACCATCTGCCAGGGACTTTAGGGACAATAGAAGTAGGCATCTTGAATTTTAAACATCATACTATATATCCAATGAAGGATGCAGCAGACAAAATGAAAGAAGATATTTGCAACATCTAAAACCAACAAAGGAGTAATACCTATAACACAAAGGAACTCCTACAGTCAGTAAGAAATAATACAGGAATACCCGAAGAAAAGCATGCAAAAATAAGGACGACTATAGTGGAGGAAATGGAACAGGCTAGCAAACAGGAAGAGCAGCAAATTAAAACAATGGTAAAACATTACTTTCTAATAGATGGAAAAAAATGCTGGGTATATTGCCAGGAGTGGAGAAGAGGTACGGATCAGAAACGCTAGGGCTGGAGGACTATAGACTTCTGCAGCCATTCGGCAAACAAGTCTGACAGTACCTGCTCAAACCAGATCATATCCTATGACCTAGCAGTTCGATTCTTGGCCCCACCAAAGTTTCATAGAAGCATTGAGGAGACATGAATGAGGCTGCAACATTATTTGTGGTGTCAGAAAGTTGAAGGCACTCAGTGTCCATCACTGTGGAGTCGATTGGTAGGAAGTAGTGGATGTGTACAAGGGAGTATTATGTAGCAGGAGAAATGGACTTGCCATGTGTATGAATCTTAATTCTGTGTCAAAATAATTAGACATAACATACAAGTTTAAAAAACACAGGCTCATAGAGCAAGAATACACATTTTACACATACTAATGACAGGATCCCCACACTTACAAATGGACATGAAGGATGGTGGTAGGAAATGGGAGTAGTGAAAGGGAATAAAAGGGACTGAAACAAAACTGTATATTGTGGTGCTGACTAGTGGAGTATGGCTCTCTGTTCACACTGGGATGGAGCCTGCTTCACCTGCGGTTCTCTGGTACCCAACCCTAACCCCCACCCTCCATTCACCAGCAATACCCAGGCTCTCCCTGCATGACCAGGGCGGCATCTAGAATGAGATGAGTTCATGTGGGGCCCATTCAGCCTCACGTACCTCATCTCCCAATGGACATGGCGGTCCCCAAGTTAAATTAATCCTTTAATTCAACTTGTGAGAGTATTTGCTCTGTTTCTGTAGACCTCTATCTCCACAGACATGGCACAAAGCCCAGACTGTTGTCATTTTTAAGCCATTTTGGGTGTCTGCCTTTCCAAGTAGTTGAGATCTTGCAGTGGGATGAGACATGTGCAGTCTTTTACCTGTATCTCCTCTCTCTGTAAATGAGTCCCCTCCCAAAAATGGCAATCATGCAGTCATTCATGGAGGAATCTAAGGAATTCTGGATGCTGACGGAGACTGTAAGCGGTTGGTACTGTTCTGCTGTCTCTGGCATCTGTGGGAAGAGGCAACACAGCAGTGCCGAGGGCACAGTGCCACAGTCATGCCTCCCACCCTGCAGCCTATCTCCCTCATCAGTTACGCTGCTCATCTCTGCCACCCTGACCCAAGCTGCACAGCTGACTTCTTTACCTTCTTTCTAATCCTCCTCCATTTACTCTCATCCTCAATCCAACACTGATAGTCTCTTATGTGGCCTTGGAGGGTTCCCTTTGTCTTTAGAATTCAGCTTAGGTTGATTCCATCACAATCTGCCCCAACCTACCTCTCCAGTCTCACCTTTTCTTCCCATGACTAAACAGTGTCCCAGCCTGTCAGGGACTTTCCCATCCTCAGCACTCTCGCCAGGCACCTCTCCTTTGTACCTCTTTGATCAGTCTTCTGCCTGCGGTGGCCTTCCTCTACCGCTGCACTGAAAGCTAACCCAGTTTTCAAGGCCCAGCATAAATTCTCTCATGAAATTGTCCCCAAACCCACCAGTTGAAGTTAATCTCCTTTTGTTCACATGACTTTATACTTCTATTAAAGCATTTACATAGAAGACCAAAAGTTGTGTCTCCCTTCCCAAACTGTAATCTCTGTGAAGGCAGGGACCAGATATTATTCATTTTGGCCATGGTAGACTTGTTGAAAGAGGGCTGGACCAAGAGTCATAAGCTTCTAGAACTTCCTACTTTTATGGTCTTGGGCATGTTGCTCTCTAAAACTCAGTTTCCTTATCTGAATAATGAGAACATTTCCATCTCATAGGGCTTTCTCGTATTGAAATAAAGGAGAGGAAAATATTTTGGCCTATGTATAAAATGCTAAAGAAACAGGCTGTAAGCATGGAGGAAGCAACTAGCAAGGCCCTAGTTTTAGAAACTTACTTAACCAACCAAAGAAGTTAGAAGATTTAAACCTTAATAGTATGTCAGAAACCATCCCTTTCCAGAGAAGGAGCTCTCAAATCTAGCATCTGGTCAATATGCAGCACAGTCATCAGCTCTGAAGCAAGAGGGGCTTGGATTCCTTCTGAAATGGGGACCTGCGTGGTAGCAGCAGAGAGCAATTCAGGAGAGAACCAGTACCCACCTCAATGGCAAGATGTGGTCTACAAATGGCGATGTCTTCCTGAGCAAAACAGCTAAGGCTGGACTCAGAGTGCGTCGCCAGTGTGCTGAATCTGAGGAAGCTGTTCTCAGGTGGGTTTCGCTCAAAATAGGAGGAGGAAAGGCTGCTGGTTATTCTCATAACTGAAACACATGACAGGCAGTCAGTGCCACGGGTGAGCATGTGCACCCCAGGCACAACCCATAGTTACTTCCATAGCAATGCAAAGGACTCAGAGTCACCCTGAGGCCATAAAGATGCCTCATCCCCCACAGCACCTGTGAACTTTACACTTACTCAAGACCCTCTCCACTTCCTGCCTCATCACCATCTTGGCCCAAACTACCTCAGTGAGGTTGTGGAAAAATTCCTGTGAACTAGAACTAGCTAAGCTCTTTTGGCCTCAGTGTCCTTGTCTGATAATAGTGGGGTGGTTTGTGTTAAATGACATACTGCAAAGGAAGTGCTCTTCTCAGAACCTGACACACGGTGGTGGTTGAATATTTGCTTACATAGTTCTCCCCATTCTCTGCTGCTTCTCCTTTCTTTTTGCAGATGAAATGAAGCCATCAAGTGGGAATCATCTGAGGCTCAGGTTCCGACATCTAACCTGCAGGCATAAACTCTGCCCCTGCCTGTCACAAACCACCAGGGGGATGAGGTGCCCCACCCCGAGCCCGGGTTGAGTTTTCTACTTGTAAAATCTGTGCCCCATCCTGGCCCATCACTGAGTAGCTGTATAACCTTGGGCCAATTACTTAACCTCTCTGTGTCTTGGTGTCCTCATCTGTCAAGTGGGAATAGTAATGGTTCTTGCCGCATAAGGTGGCTGTGAGGATTAACGAGATGACACATATAAAGCACTTACTACCATTTTTTGACAAATACTAAGTGCTCAATAAATGTTAGTTGGAATTACTTCAGTTGCCTCTATTTCCCTAGGGATTGCATCATCAGTTATAACCCATCTGTCCTGAGGCTTCAGACTTGACTTGTATGCTGATTCTCTTAAACTGGTAAGCAGATTCAGCTCTCTCATCTCAACCAAACAAAAGCAAAAACAAACAAAAAGGAAAACACACATACACCACCACCACTTGCCCTCTGCCCAGCCTCTTCTATTCCCATCAAGTTCCCAAGAAGGGCTGCACAGCTTGTCTTAACACCCAGGAAGCTGGTGAGGCCACTCTCTCGATGGATGCTTTTTAAACTACATCTCATGACCTCTCTACTGTCCTCACTGGGTCCCCCTTTCTTCTCTTAGATGTCTCTGTCTCCCTTATACTCAGCTCTTTCCCAGACTGTGCCCTACTTGCTGGCTCTGTGGGGGCTCCCTCCTCACCCTCTCAGCTCCCAACCCCCCACCCCAAGCCCCCACCGCTGCCATAATCTCATCCATCCCTGACTCTCTGCTGCCCCTTCTCTGCTGGGATTCCCTGCTCTGCTCTCCAGCCCAGGCCGTAGGTCTCTAGCTGCCTGCTGACCATCTCTGCTTGGATGTTCCATGGGCTTTCAAGAAAATGGGTCATGACTAACTTCACCATCTTCCTCCTAAACTTTCTTTCCCCCATTTTCTGTATTCCAGTGTCTCACCCAGACCAGAAGCACATCCCCAACACGCACACACACATATTCACAAGTCCAATCTATCCTACTTCGTCAATATATCTTAATCCTAAGTGCTACCAGCTTAGTCTGGCTTTTCATTTCTGGATTCAACTATTATAAAACCTTCTACCCTCCAATCCAGTCGTTCTCAGCATGGGATACACTCCCATAGGAATTTTACAAAACAATCCTGACACCAGGCCACACCCCAAATCTATTATATCAGGTATCAGTGTTTTTAAAGTTCTCCAGGTGATTCATTGTGCAGCCAATGCTCTAATATGACCCCTTCCATTCCATCCTGCCAAAAGTTCTTTCCTTTGAAAATGAATATCATCCCTGGTTAAACCTTTCATCAACACCCCATTCCTTTTTTTTTTTTTTTTTTTTTTTTGTAGTATTTGGGGCTTGAACCCAGGGCCCTCACACATATTTTTCAGGCACTCTACCCTTAGGCTGCACTCCCAGCCCATTTTTTAATTTTTAATTTTGGGACAGGGTCTCGCTAAGTTACACAGGCTGCCTCTAGCCTCAAATTTGCAATACTCCTGGCTCTGCCTCCCAAGTCACTGGGATGACAGGTGTGCACCACTGCTCCGGGCTTCAGCTCCCTACTACCTAGACAATAAAACTCAGACTCCTTAGCATGACATACAAGACTGTTCACTGTCTGGGCTCTGTCTGCCTCTCATACTGCCCTCTTGCCATTCACCTGACACTTGGGGAAGGAATGTGGATGAGAGATTGGAGGCAGAGGAGGGCTAGGGGGCCATTGCAATCCAACATACAGGCTCCATCCCTCTATTTCTCAAACTTGTCTGTGCACTTGAATTAGCTGAGGAGTTGTTAAAATGCTGATTATTTGTGTCTGCTGTGGAGTTTCTGACTTAATTTCTGGAGTGGTAGCCTGAATATGGAACTTCTCCACGCAGTTTGAGAATGATTGCTCTAGTCCAGGGAACCTTAATCCTAAAATCTATAAGGAGCTTTTGAAAATACCAGTGCCTGGACCCCATCCCCAATCAACTGTACAGAAGTCCTAGGGCAGAGGCAGAACCTGTGGACACGTCCCTTCTCTCTGCATACCTGATGTACTTCTCTGTCCATCTTGCTACTACTCATCCTTCGAGGCTTAGTATGGTCTGAGGCACTTGGAGGCAGCCTTCTCAGACTCTGTGAGGGGCTGTTCTGCCCTGTACTCTTTTTACTTCCTCACATGCCTCCTACCTGCTGTGATGGATCTGTTTGCTTATCTGGAATTGTGGGTGTTTATTATTATTATTATTATTATTCATTGTTTCTGCTGTTGGAATTGTGGTTTTCTCCCCCTGTGTTAGGCCTAAAAAGCCTGTGTTGAATTAGAATGAGAAAGCGTGAACTCTGGAGCTAACAGCCATCTGGGGAGGCCTGTGGGTGTTGCCCAGGGTGGAGGTGGGTATGGGGGCCATGGAGAGTTACCCTGGTTGGCTCTGAGCCTGAGGGACCTCTTCTCTCTCCAGAGCTTGGCAGCAAGGACTCCGTTGTAGTACACAGCCTGAGCCCCAAATGCCAGCTGCACTGTCTTCTCCTGGTCACTGGGATTCATCAGGGTCACCGAGAAGTTGGCGTCCCCTCTCAGGGGGAAGGAACTGGGCACTTCCAAGAACAAGTACAAAGGATCAGCAGGCTCGCTACTCTGAGGACAAATGTCCTTGTCTTTCCTCTGTTTCATTCTCTCTTTCTGGACTCTTTCCAGCACCTCTTTTTCTTGAAGAGATCCTGAGGAGTGGAAGAGACAAAGCAGGGCTCACACCCAGGAGGTAGATATCCTTCTATTAAAACCCCAGGACTAAAATTTATTTAACACTTCTGCTCAGATGCCAAAAGCAGAAAATCTTTGCTAATGTCTAGGGCTGTATTTAGCTGTAAAAAGTCTGTGTTAGGCAGACCTGTGACAGATTGCTTCTTCCAAGCCACTCAGGGACAAAGTTCTTCAAGTGCTAGAAGGTGCATCTTGAACAAGGGAGAACAAACCCTGAGACAAGTCAACACTGTCTCTGAGGACAGTTTTGTAAGGAATTGACTCTTCCTGTGTAAAAGAATGTGGACTTATTCTGTGGACAATGGGGGCCATGGAATATTCTGGAGCAGGGACAGGGGGTAACTAACATTTGTGTCTTAGGAAGCTCATTCTGGAAACTGAAAGTGAGAAAAGGAACCATCGGTTTGGGAGGCGGAGGCAGGAGGATCGCAAGTTTGAGACCAGAGGAAGTCTGTGTAACTTAGTGAGACCCTGTCTCAAAAAAGTAAAAAAAAAAAATGGGCTGAGGGTGCAGCTTAGTGGTCCAGCACTTGCAGAGCATGCAAGCACAAGGCCCTGGGTTCAAACCCCAGTACCGCAAAAAAAAAAAAAAGAAGAAGAAGAAGAAGAAAGAAAGAAAACCATGATGGAGAGCCTGGAGGCAGGGGGTCCTGTGAACAGGCTGTGGCAATCCTGTAGACAGGAGAGGAGGAAGCTGTGGATTAACTCTAGGCAACAGAAAGGAGCCTGGGAGACAGAGTCGGGTGAGGATAGTGAGTGGTGGTGAAGGGCAAGATTCCAGGGCGATACAAATCTTGTTTGAACAGGGAAGTAGACAGCAGTGCCACTAAATGCAGAGGGAAAGCTGAGGGGTGCTGGAGGTGAAGGGAAGGAGAGTATCAAAGACCCTTGGGCAGCTGGGCTTGGTTTGGAGTGCATTATTTCACAGCAGCACTTATCATTTGGGGTGAATTTTTTGCCCCTAGGGGACATTTTTATTGTCGCCACTGGTGTATGTGTGGAGCATTGGTGTCTCATGGGTAGAAGACAACAGACCTGCCAAACATTATGACGCACAGCCCTACAACAAAGAGTTGTCTGGTCCCATGGTGTCAACCAGGTGTAGAAACCTGTGAGGGGAGAGATCTGGGCCTCTTTCTGGCTTCCATCTGTGTGGTACTTTCCTTCCCCTCTTTTGCTGTTCTGGGTGCTGAGAAGCCTGGAACCTCTCCCTGGCCACTACCTGTTGGATGCTTGTAGTTCTGAGTGATGTCCTCACAGCGGTCAAGGCCCACAACCTTGGTGCTGATGTTGTTTCCAATATACTTTGTGTTGAAGTCAGTCAGCTCCAGTTTCCCATCCTCGCAACACTTCCAGACCACACACGAGGCGTTCACCTCGGCAAACAGGTCGGACACTGCAGGGCTCAGCTCCAGTGCCCCCTCCTTGACTGCTCTGACAGGGACCAGATCACAAGATCGCAGGACTGAGGAAGAGAAAGGTTGATGAGCAGGGGAATCACTCCCAGACCTCTGCTCCATTTGGAGCCATATTACATCACCTCCTATCCTGTACTCTATTTTCCCTCCCTCAGAGCCAAGGTCAGAGGTGGGCACTAGGCAGGGTTTCTGAGAGGATATTTTTTGTTTTGTACTTGTTAGGTGCCTTCAAAATACATCCAATTCATAGAGACCCTCTGTACAACAGAAGGAAACAGTCCCCGAGACTGTGCCATGCCCGGCACTATGTCAGTGCTTCTCTGCTATTCATAGAGTTTTCAATGGCTGATTGTTTCAGGATTGTCTTAGGAGTGGGCTGCCAGGACCTTCTCCCATTTTTGCAATGCTAGGGATCAAACCCAGGGCCTCAAGAGAGTACAGAGAAGCCCTCTGTTCACTGAGCTAAACCTCAGCCCTTGAGAGGGTATTACAGACATAAAACTCACAACTAGGTAGTGAAAATACTTTTTGGTCCTGGCTTATGATAGGACCCCTATCAGAAAGTGGACAGGAAGGATTCGAGAGGAGCATACATACTGCACAGGAGTTCCCGAGCCAGCTTTACTACTGATAAGGCAGGAAGAGGTTACCTTTGTTAGCATTTGCTGTGTACCAGGTTCTAGGTGACAGTTCTATCCCTGGGTGAGGATGAGCCTTCTGTGGGCACTGGAACTTCCTTCTCTGGGCTTGAACCTATGCTGTGACTCTCTTCACCCTTATCTCAAACCTCAGAAGTCCCCACTGCCAGCCACTGGCCTAGTACATCCACCATCTAGCTGAAGACCTGCCCTCCATGAAGACACACCTCCCTCGACCACTGCTCTAAGTGGCTGGTGTCCCCAAAGCCTATGGCAGAGATGCCTGATATCTTTATTCCCTGGAGACTGCCAGCATCAGGCCAGCCTTCTGCTATTGCCATCACTCCTTCTGCTTTTCCTCTTTTGGAGGATGAAGACCCCCTTTGGACAACCTGCTACCCCTGTTTCCTCCCTGAGGCCCCCTCTAGTTCTTGCAGCTCTGGGTAACCGGGTGATAAAGGGCCCACCCTGAGGATTTACCTCCACCTCCCATAGGAACTCTTGGGTACAGAATCTGCCATCCATCATAACCCTGAGACAAATCAGGCCTGGTCATCCAGCACTCTAGGGAAGTCTGGAAGATCCTGGAGGTAGCAAAGACAAAAATTCAAATAGGAGAAAATGGAGCTTGGAGGAGGTTCTAGAAACATAGCCTAGCAGAGTTGCTGTTTCCTTGGGGATGGGAGGATGTCATATAAAGATGGCTGCACCACCCCAGGAGGTGGCATGTTTTGTACCACTGACTATCCGCTTCCAACTCTGAGAGTCCTGAGGCTGCCCTCAGTGCCAGGGCCACGTGGCATCAGGCTTCCCCTTGTTATTACCACACAGCACGGAGCCCTTCCTGGTCTGGAATGTCAGCTCCTTTGGGTTCCTCACCAGATGCGGCCTCTTCGGCCTTCTCCATTCTGAAATCCCTCCTCATCATAGTACTCGTTCACCAACAGGCCCCCACGGGTCCCCTGGGCTGAGGCGAAGGTAGTGATGACGCGTGCTGGGATTCCGAGGCACCGCAACACTGCATGGAAAAAGCGCAGAGTGTCAAGGGGAGCAGAGAGGCCTGGGCCGGGAGCTGGGGTGTGCTGCCTAAGGCTGCCATTGTCACTGTCTCTTCTGGACAGGCTCTGTCTTAAATGTCAGGTGACATCACGGAAAGAAGAGCAGTACAGTATCAAGAAGTTAGAGCTGACACCTAAGAATGGGGCATATGACAGCCAATAATAAGGTCCTGATTGCACAGCACCGGCACATGGAGCAGGGGAAGGGTTGGGAACAGGGGTCAGCTGGGGCCACGTGGGGAGGAACGGCTAGGACAAGGAGCCAGCTAGTTCTTAGATGGTGGGATGAAGGTGGGGGAAGGCTGTGGAGTGGAGGCAGGGCAGATGCTCTACAGCAGCCCCAGTGACTGACCTGTGCAAGCAACAGCGGCCAGCACCCAGGCCTGACCCTCATGCACAGGCCGCCCTTGGCCAGTGAGCCACTGCCGCAGGATGGGTGCGCTGCCCCGGCGTTTGTTCAGCAAGGCCCCCTCCTGGGTGGCCTGGGTTGGTGATGTGGGCAGGACACTCTTCTCCTTGAGAGCATGCAGCTGTTTGGGGAGATGGGTGGGTGTCGGTGGTGGGCTGGCGGCAGGACAGCTGCCAGGAGGTAGGAACAGGGCTAGTGGAGGCTCTCCAGGCGTGTCATAGAATCAGCAGGGGCTTCTTAAACCTGCAGCTCTGGGGCTCCCCGCTGGGCCCACTGGGTCATAATCTCTAGGGCTGAGGCCCAGACGCCTTCTGAAATCAGTCCTGCTGCTGCAGCCACAGAGGAGCGTGACTGTGCCCCTCACTGGGGACCAGTTCCCCTGGTCCTCAGCTTCCCATGCCCTGACTGCTTTTTTGCCTGGATCTTGGAGGCCACTTTGTACTGAGCTTCTTCCTCCTCACAGGCTGGCCTGGACCTGCCCCCAACCCGCACCTCTTCAGAGGGGACCTCAGAGGCATGAGAGGAAATGGAGAGCTCATTACTCCTTTGAGAAGATGTTCAGGGACAAGGGGAAGCACCAAGCCATCTTCATGGTCCGAATATTCTTGGAATTAGAAATAAAAACAAGTCCCTTTGATCTGTGCAGCAGCAAGCATTGCATAGGTCACTCCTAGGGATCATGGCCTCCAGGCAGGGCTGGAGGAGGAAGGGGGTAGGGGAGGAGAGCTCTGAGAAAACCCAGGCCAGTGGTCACCCTCAGCTGACTTTTGTCCCAAGTGATGAGATCTTTCTTTGCTTTTCTCTCCAACGGTGGATGCTACAGCCTGTCCTTCTCTTCTCCATCAGACTTTTCCCTGGCAACTGTCCCCCCCACACACCCTGGGAGGATGTGACCATTTGCGATTTGAGGCTTCCCAGGGCCATAGAGGGGGAACAGGTCTGTCAGAGGGCTCTTGTTGAGTCTCTCGTCCCTCTGGCTTCCCAGCCTCTCACTCACCAAGGCGCCTAACACACGGGCCACGTGTACAGGCTGACTCCATTTCTCCACCTGTTTGTCCACACCCAGCAAACCCAGGCTGAGATCCACGACATCCCTCTCGAACTGTAAGGACCACACGGGGTGAGATGAAGGGTCTCCAGGTCAGGCAATCTTCCCACAGGACGGCCCCATCATCTGGTCTTTCTCCCACACTCAGGCTCTGTGCCGTCCTCCCCTGCTTCATTGTCCCCTATGGAAGGCCTGGCTCTTTCCTCTGTCCCACTGTGCCCCATGGTCCCTATGCCTGGTACCTGGTCCCTTGCCTGTTCAGTGGTCTGACTCTCCTGATAGGGTGTGAGTGCTTGAGGACCAGCACTGTGTAGTTTCATTTCATTTCATCTCTATTTAAGGAGCCTACAGTCTTAGCACTGTAGTGTCCAGTCCCGTCAGATCTTGGAAGCTAAGCAGGGTCAGGCCCGGTTAGTACTTGGATGGGAGACTGCCTGGGAACACCAGGTGCTGTAGGCTTGGGAGAAGGACCTGGGAACCTACTCCTAAAAATCAGTCAGCCATTGAAAACCCTATGAATAGCAGAGAAGCACTAACAATACTGTTTCACCTGTTGTACATAGGGTTGCTATGAGTCAGACACTGATTCGACGGCACCTAGCAACAACTATTTAGGGAGCTCTTAGTGCTTTGGCTAGCACTGAGCTAGGTGTAGAGGATACCAAAGCAACTCCTGCTCTGGAGGACCCCCCCACTTAGGACTGGAGATGGACATGAGACCCCTCAGATTATAGATCATAGCCATCTGGCTATGGCTAAGGCTCTAGTAAAGATATGGAGAGCAGAGGGCACAGCAAAGAGACTTCCTCTGGTTTCGGGGACTGGGGAAAGGTTTCAGAAGGTCATAAGAGATGGGTGGGGATTTTCCAAGGGGAAAGGGAGAGAAGTTTTTTCAGGCAAAGGGAACATTCAGACTGTATGGTCCAAAACTGCAATGTGGGACAGCTTGTGGGGAGAAGAAAGCAGTGGTCTGTCTGGAAGAGCATTGAGGGTCGGGCCAGGGGATTGTAGATTTGTTGTTGTTGTTAGGTGCCACTGAGTCATGTCTGACTTGTAGTGACCCTCATAGGGTTTTCAATGGCCAGTTGTTTCGGGATTGCTTTGGGAATGGATTGTCACATTCTTCTCCTTATATTGTGGGTAGTGAGGATTTAACAGAGGCTGGGTTTGCTACAACTTTTAGGAGGATAACTGGCAGCTGTGGAGGATAGTGTGATGTGGTCCAGAAGAAAAGGAGGCAGCTCAGGGCTGGAATGGGCTAAAGAAATGGCATCATACCCAGGGCATTTAAAACTCCCAACTCCACCCTGCCTGAATGTTGAAAGTTATAGGATAGCCACTGTCCTGTCCTTCCCTAGAGGTTCCTAGTACCTGCCCGAAGTCCCAGGGCTCTTTCTGGATGCAGTCAGCAGTGCCCAGGAAAATGAGGCCATTCTGGCTCAACAAGTACTCCGTGCGCTGAGCCTCGTTCTGCAGAAATACAGTGTCCTCTGGAGAGAAGCAGAGGAGAGTGAGGGCCTGAGGATGACCGTCCAGCCCTCCCCACTCAGGCCTCCCCTGCAGCTCTGGGCCAAAGGAAGACTGCAGAGGAAGTCCCTCTCGTTGCCCCTCTGGGACCTGCAGAGTCCCTGGGTCAGTCAGGGTGCAGCCTTCATGTCAGCCAGGCAGACAGGAACAGGCCAACCTTAAAAACTGAGTGGTTCCCAGAAGAGGTTTGTGGCCAGAGCATTATCAGACAAGAGAAAATGGCAACACCTCAGGGAGCTTCCCGGTGGTCTGCTCTGCCTTTCCCGTGAGTTCAATTTGTGACCAAAAGAAGGTGTTTTGGTCTGTCTCACGTGCCCTTCCTGCTTCCTGCATCCGAGGGTGGGCAGGCACCATGAGGAAGCCATCGCACACCCTAGGAAGCTGGAAGCAGTGCCGGGCATGGTTCTGTTGGCCAAGTCCTGTTTCTCTGACCTAAAGATGGGTGGGGTGGGGGGTCGATAGACTAGCTCCTGGGGACAGTAAAAAGGATTTCCAAACCTTTCAGAGGAGCTTTTCAAGGCACCCAGCTGGGATGAGGGTGCTCAAGGCTACAGAAGGATCAGAGATCAGAATGCCCTGAAAATTCTGGGTCTAAAATTACAGAATGGTATGTCTGAGGATCCCCGAAGTCCTGCCCATCCATCTATATGAAGTCAGCCAGGCATCACTTCTTTGGAAATCACGGCCTATGAATAGGGCTCTGACTTACTTATGATACAGAACTTCCTTTTGAATCCAGGACAGCCCCATCTCCAGGTATGCTAAGCTGAAACTGAGAGGGTGGAGTCTCTAAACCCCTCAATTATCTCCCAGAGGAGCAGAGCAAATGACTTCCCCACCCAGTCACTTCCACACACTCACATGGAAGGCCTTCCCTGGGTGGGTCCCTATGACCTCAGCATGAAGGCAGGAATCCTGGCAGAGGAGTTGATACTGGGTTCCTTCTGGACCTAGCGCTGAGAACTGTCTTTGCTGGTCTTTACCTAGGCCTGGCTCTGGATGTAGACCCTACGTCGGTCAGCTGGAGGCACACCAAAGCCTCATCTCTGGGGAAATGGCTTGAAGGTCTTCCTATTGGCATGTGGAGAGCCACAGGATCTCCCTCAGTGGAGGGGCCCTGAACCCACCCTCACCCACATGGGGTGAGGAACACTGGAAGGGCACAAGCTCCCAACCTTTGTTGCACCTGCCTACCCCCTCTGAGCAGGAGGGAAGGGCCTGAGCTGAGGACAGGCAGCGCCACCTGAAGTGAGGGGTGAGGACTGGAGGTCCCTCCCCATCCGAGAAGTGGAGAGAGTATGGCCACTGGGCTTCCGGTGCCACAGAGAAAGAGAGTCAGGAACTGGGGTCCACACATGGATCAATAGCAGCCTGGGAAGATTCTTCTCCCTCCCCATGTTTCCCCAGCCCTGCCTTGTGAAGGGCCCCTCTGGCTGGCAGGAAATCTCTCAAATAGAAAGGTGTTAAGCTGGTATGGTTTGGAGGATACCTGTCTCAAGGACAGGAAAATCAGGAGTTGCTGTTTTCCATTTTCCCAATCAACCCTTCAGAGAGCCCAGAGAAGTGAGCTGGGTGTGGCCAATTATAAAGGAAAGAAGAGAAAATGGGAAGGAAGAGAAGATGCCCCTACCCCGAATCCTGATTTGAGCAAAGCAACCATGTCTGACAGACCATTCTTTCTGGATGAGACAGGCCCAGCCTCAGCTAGGGCTGAGCTGTGCTAGAGGAGGCTACTAGTTGGGCCAGAGAAGGTCACCTGATCCAGCGAAGCCCACCCACAGCCTGGCTGAGCGATAGGGCTCCAGTCAAACATTTGGACAGGTCAATGTGGACAGGACCCTGCAACCTGCCTTAACAGAACAAACAGGAGAGAAGCAAAGAGCCCAAAACTGGGCACAGGTACCATGAAGCTGACAACATTGGAGCTCAGAGACCCTTACGAACACCTTCCCTTTCACAGCGTCCCAGTGGGGGATGTCAGCCATTCAAAATTTTGTATTACTTTTCATTTTTAAAAAAGAGAGTCCCAGCCAGGCGCGGTGGCATACACCTGTAATCCCAGTGGCTTGGGAGGCGGAGGCAGGAGGGCCGCAAGTTCCAGACCAGAGGCAGTCTGCGTAACTTAGCGAGACCCTGTCTCAAAAAGTAAAAAAATGGGCTGAGGGTGCAGCTCAGTGGTCCAGCACTTGCAGAGCATGCAAGCGTGAGGCCCTGGGTTCAACCCCCAGTACAAAAAAAAAAAAAAAAAAAAAAAAAGTCCCTTAAATTGTATGAGCTCTGGCCCCACAAAGCCTGATGACATCATGGAGACAAGCGGGGGAGACTGGAGAGACAGGGAAGCCCCCCTCAGGCTATTTCCTTCCCACATCCCTGTCCGGTTCTTGTCCCTGTACTGTTATGATAAACAGTGGCTTTCCTAGGTCTTCGCAGTGAGTCCCAACACCAATGCACAAAACAGCCTGAGCCAGCCCTGGAGTCTGGAGGTGACCCAAGTCTCTGCTTTCCTTGGAAAGCCCCCAGCCACTTCTGCCCAGGGCAGTGCTACACAGGACTCTGGGTCTGAGAAGGCGCCTGCAAGATGGGAATGTTGGTGCTGCCCTTAGAGGTGGCTCCCCATGGCCATGTCCTGCCACAGTGGCGCCTCAGCTCCAGTGCCGTGGTCCCTGGGCAGCCCAGCCTCACCTCAGTCCATGCTCACCTTTACTCCAGGGGTTAAAGAGCAGTGTGAACTGGCCTAAGAGCTGTTGCTTCTTGCCTGAGACCTGCAGCAGGAGGAAGTAGTGACCAATGACAGCATCAGCAGGGGTGGTCACAGAGATGGTCCAGAACTGGGCAGCTCTCTGCTCCACTGCAGCACTCCACTGTTTCTGGTCCCCCAGAGAGGAAATTGGGAATGTGGCTTGGGTCCTACTCCGGTTAGAAGGCTGCTCTCCTGCAATCGTGCAGTGATGCATCAGTCATTGCGACTTCCTGGACACAACTCAGTGTCATGAAGGCAAGGTATAACAAAGATGGAGGTGACAATTGGATTGGGAGGGGTTTAGCTCAGTTGGTAGAGCTTGGCTCTGCACTCTGTGAGGACACAAGTTTGAGCTCCAGCACCACAAAAACAGGAGAAGGACGTGGGAATCCACTCCTTCTCAAAACAATCAGCCATTGAAAACCCTATGAGGGTCACTCTGAGTCAGACCCGATTCAAAGGCACCTGACAACAACAACATCTAGTAATGAGGAGTAATAAAGGATAGGAAGCACAGGCTCCCTGTATTTATGAAAGACTCATAGTCTATACGATAGCCATAATAATAGTACAGTTGTTCCTCAATATCTGTGGGGAATTAATTCCAAGACCTCCTGCAGATACAATCATATACGGCATATGACCTGGTATAGTGGTACATTCTCTTGTGTACCTTAAGTGATTCCTAGCTTCCTTATAATATCTTATGTAATGTGATGGTGAGGTAAATAGGCATTATGCTGCCATTGTGGGTTAAGATTCAGTTTGTGTTTGTTCAATACAGACATACTTTCTTCCTCCAGATATTTTCTGTTTCCAGTAGGTTGAATCTGAGGACACAGAACCCATGGATATGGACAATTATACATGCTTCTTACGCTAAAGTAGTGAGTAAATGAGACATTGCATGGGATGTACTTGGCTCTACATCTGAAATGTAGTACAGAGTCGATACATAGTGCCAATTAGATGCCTGATGCCAATGCATAGTCCCAATTAGCCTGAATTAGGTCCCATTCAGGCTTTTCAATAAAGTTGATATTATATGTACAACCAAGAGAGACCCTGGGTGATAGTGCTGCTAAACAACCTCCAGATCACAGTAAATCGTATTTATTACCCACATTGTCTCACCGTTTCCTCACAATAGCCCTGACAGGTGGGCAGGGCCTGTCAGCTGGGCCATTTGTCCCCTGTCTCCCTGAAAAGACAATGGGGAGAGAGCCACCTACTCCTGCCGCCAGAGGGGCTAGCCTGTCCCACTCACCAGTCTGTGCGATGAGGGCCACCTTCTTCAGGGTTGGCAGAAATGTGCGGACTGGGGCCCAGAAATGGAGGATGATGGTGAAGGGCTGCCCTCTCCTTACAATGAGGCGCTGGGAGCTGATGGCCTTGGTGTGGTGCTCCTCATTGTTTTTTGCTGCCTGGAAGTCACAGCTCTTGATGCTCAGGGCTGTTGTGAAAAGGGAGAAATCATGGATGTTAGGTAAATGTGACAAGATGAGTAAAAGCAGGGATTCTGGTGTCAGAAATACCAGGGTTCAACTTACTGACTCAACTCACTTATTAGCTGTGCAACTCCAAGCAAGTAACTTAGCCACTCTGAGCCTTGGTTTTCCTCTCCTTAGAATAATCATCCCTCCTTGCAGGGTTGTAAGGATAAAATGAGGTCACATACATAATGCACTTAGCACAGTGTCAGACACATATTAAGTCCCATTAAGTGTGACTGTTATTACTATTTGTTACTATTGACAGCAATGTTTGTTCTTATTATTGACCTCCTTTTCTGGTCCCATTTCCGAGCAATGAATAAAACCTAGAATCTTACTCATCTCTGTTCACGTTTTTATTATCTTTTTTTCAGTCCTGGGAGGTTGAACCCAGGGCCTCACGCATGCATTGCAAGTGCTCTACCACTGCTCTGTGCCCCAGCCCAGTTTTCATTTTTTATTTTGAGACAGGGTCTCCCTAAGTTATGCAGGCTGCCTCTGGCCTCAAATTTACAACCCTTCTGCCTCTGCTTCCCCTATGGTGCCCGGTCCCATTCATTTTTTTCTTAGAACACAATTAGATAATTTTTAGAACTGGTTTTGAAATCACTGAGTCCAGCTCTCTTGTCTTAGAGATGAGAAGAGTGAGGCAGAGTGGAACCACCTCACTTGAGAGCATGGGTGCTGTTTGGCCTAAAGGCACACCAAACCCATGGTGCTGTGCAGTTTACAAAAACTCTGCAAGGAAGTAGCCAGAGAGTATTACGACCATCTTTCAGTCAGTCCTTATTTTACAGTGGGAGGAAAAAACAAGGAACAGGGTAATAGAAAAATATGTTTAGCAAGCCCAAGAGAAGGCACAGTACTAAAATAAATAAATAAATAAAAATAATATAAAACGTTTTATTTTTCATGTAGCAAATAAGTTGTGTACTTTTCATTTCCTTGGTGGCAGAAGGCCATTTAGGAGTCTCTCTAGTCAGAAAGGGCGTGGGGTCTAGCTCAGTTGGTAAAGAGCTGTTCTATGCTGTCTGAGTCCCTAGGTTTGCTCCCCCACACCCCCAAAACAGAAGAAGGATGTGGCAGCACACTCCTGAAACAATCAGCCATTGAAACCCTATGAATAGCAGAGAGGCACAGACACAGCCCCAGGCATGGCATAGTGTCAGGGATTGTTTTGTTCTGTTGTACATAGGGTTGCTATGAGTTGGACCCTACTCAACAGCACCTAACAACAACAATTGGTCAGGAGGCCATTGAGTGGCCCCTGGAACAGAAAGGCAGTTTTTGCCCTGGCTCAGCTGCTGGCAGGAAGAAGCTGCAGCTTTTGCTTGCAAGCATGAAGTAGAGTCTGATCCACTTCATGGGAGTGATCTGACCCTGATGGCAAAGTCCTTCAGGCTCCAAAACATGTCTTGGCAAGTGCAGGATATTACTGCTTCAAATCTCCTTCAGTTCCCAACCTTTCTGGCTTTGAGCTCAAGAGCAGAGAGGAAGGAGGAAGAAGGAGTGAAGAGTCCATCTTCTCCACTTTCCCTTTCATTAGGAATGGAGCTGACAGAAGAGGCCGATCACATCGTATTAGAGGAAAAACTGGAAATGTTGACTATGAAGAATGTGAAGGAATCTCCCTGAACATCTGGTGCTGGTTCCCTCAGATACCATTGGTGCCTTGTGTCTGTCTCATCTGCCAGTGGGTGGTGAAGGCCATAGCAATAGATAAAAAAATAGCCGCAGCCTGATTGGGATTTGTGAATTGAGGCACAGCAGCATTCAGAAATCAGCAATGATCTGTCTCTGCCTTCTGGAAGCTGGTCCTGAGGTACAGGCTGCACCCTGCCTCTGTGGACTGGCTGAGTTGGACTGGATGGTGGAACAGACAGCAGTCATATAATTTCAGCCTAAGTGTCCTGAACCCACACAATGACCAGCGAGAGCCACTCTTCAAAACTCGTTTGGACTCTGGTTTTGTCTGGAAGGCTCCCCCTGCCTCTTCTTACCTGGCAAAGGTCTACGCATCTTCCAAATCCAAAGGCCCTCACCTCTCCAGCCCTCACTGACTCCTCCAGGCAAAGGTGGGTCCTCTGAGCTCCCACATGCCCTGCTCCCCTCTTTTTGGCATTACCCCAGTTTATAGCCACCACCTGCTTAGCTCCCTGCTCCCCGTTCACACTGAATTTCCTGAAGTCCAGTGCTTATTCTACGTCCGCCTCCTCTGCCCAGCAGTGTGTTGAGCCATTACCTACCAGCGCTTGGTCCATGAGCCCCACGAGAGCATGGAGGCCTCCCTAGGGAGAGTTTCTTTGATGTGCTGCAGGGGCCTCGGGCCAGCTCCTGTGCTGACCGACCCTTGCACAGGCCCCTGAAGTTTCTGCGTTGCCTAGGTCTGTCTGGCTTCTTACTTTATGATTGCTTCTGCCCCTTTCCATTGGGTTCCCTGGATCCTCCTTTCCTTTCTGTCCCCTTGGGCTTTGAGGATATAACCTCCTCAGGCTTTCCCAGGGCGTCTCACATTTCGTTCATAGCCCAGTGAGCTGTGGATGGTTATGTTATGATGATCCTGGGATAAAACTATAAATCCATGATAACTACTATCATCATCCTACCACCAACATGGCAGCTATGACCTTGATACACCTACCTAACCTGTTACCTCTCTATCGCCATACAACACCCCCACCCCAGCACCTGATTACCTGCCCCCACCATGGCCCCTCCACAGTAACCTCCACCACCAGCCTCCTTACTTTCATGAGAAAATGTAATGGTGGCGGCATGAGTGACAGTCAGTAAGGCCTGTGGGGAACTGGCTTGGCTCACCTTGTCCCATGGCTTCAGGCTGCTTTAACTCACTTGATCACAGAAATGCCTGCCTTGACCTGTTGCCTCTGGGCTCCCTCTCAGATTCTGTCTTCCAGACAGAAGAACGATGGAGTCCTTCTATTGGCTTAAAAGTCTGTAAATAGCCAAATTTCTCTCCACCCCTCTTGTGAGCTTCCTAACAAGTTTCTTCCCTCCTACTCCCTCCCTGCTGGTATCTTCTGGACCAGCTGCGGGGAGTAACCCTTTTCTTCAGCATATCTCTTGAGCCAGGAAGCTTAGGCTGGCATATGACATTCAGGCCTGGAGAGAGGCGCAGGGCCAGACTGGCCAATTGGAAAATCCCTGAAGAAACCCCTCAGCCTCTTTCTGCAGTGGCCCCAA
>VMDO01014557.1:0-54159 GCA_007922755.1 Pedetes capensis | reverse complement strand
TATAATCCCACCACATAGGAGGCTAAGGCAGGAGAATTGAGAGTTCAGGGCCAGCCTGAGCTACATAGTAATTCTGAAGCCAGGTCATGCTACATAGGAAAACCTTGTCTAAAAAACAAAAACAGAAACAGAAACAATGACAACAAAAAAGAAGCTGCCTCATAGGGCTGCTGCTGGGATCATTCAGATGAGATCACCCAAAACACCCAGTGCTGGCAAACAATAAAGAATAGCTATTATTATCATTAGGAAGACATAGAAAAGGATTATTTATCATTATTACAGCTTCACCAAGAGAAGGGATCTATGGGAACATAAAGCAGAAAGTCTTTGCACCCAAGGAACCACACCTGCAAAATACTCTGCTACATTGTTAAAAGGACCCAGGGGAAGAAAGACCCTGTAGAGGCAGGGTTAAACTGTTTTCCTCTCTGAAAGTTCAGAAAATTTGAAAACAGCCTAAGAAATGACTGTGTAGATCCTAAATTCCAGGTAAGACAATACTGTGGTAAATGAACTGAAGAGGGATTAATCTGAAACTGGACTCTGATCTCCAAGTGAACAGGCTGGTGTAGCCTGGTCCTTACTAGCCCTGTAAAGGAAAAACAAGCCTGTGTCTATCTCAACTGTGATCTGGCTGGATATGATGTAAGTTTCGAACAGTGCCTAAGCTCATTTCAGATGCATAATATGTGTTAAACAATACTAAGCAGGGAGCTTTGGGCTGCAGAGTGCACCCTGATACTGAGGAACTGATACAAGAAAATGAAGACATAGCATTGTAATAGGCCTTTTTTCTATTCTCTCATTTTAGACAGACAAGTTTCCTTTTTCATTAGGTCTCTCTCAAATAATTGCAAAAAATGAAACAAAACAAAAAACAAACAAAAAACACCATTCTTCAGTTTAAATAATTGCAGCATTTCTTTTAACTTAGGACCTATCTGCAGTGTTAAAATCCAGAGCCTTCTCCAAGCACCTCTCCCTCTATTATTACTCTTCTAGTCTTTGAGGAAAGAAAAGAGGAGAAAGGAGAGATCTCCAGTGAAAATTTCCTTTTAGCCAGGGGTGGTAATACATGCGTTCAAGGCCAGCCTGGGCAAGACTCTGTCTCAAAAACAAAACAAAACAAAACAAAACAAAACAACAACAAAGTCCTTGCTAATAACATGTTGTGTTTCTCTAAATGCTTTACAGTTTCAAAGCACTTTCAGACTTACTGTGGTATTTCAGCTAAGCCTTGTGCTAGTGTTGTTATATAAGCTGCTATAAATCGTATCACACCCATTTGAGAGGTGAGAAAAGCTGAGGCTCAAAGAGAGAGAATGTATGCAGTCATTGGTACATGTAAGAGCTGAAGTCATGATTTTTTGACGAGTCCAGTGGCTTGGAAGCGGAAGCAAGGGGCCCCTGCTCATGTTCACTGGCTCAGTGTTGCTGCTTTTCCTCCCTTCAGCAACTTGGTTCCGGGCATCTTCCTTTTTCCTCAGTTAATTCTGATCCATGCCTCCTCTTGTATAATTAATAAATGGGAAAGATGTGAGTGAACATTCAATCAACTCAAATTTATTGAACAACTACTAGAAGCCAGATCTTTGGGGGGTTTAAGTAGTGGGAAACTTAATTTTTTTTGTCCGTTTAAGAGGATCACTCGGGACCTCAGAGATTGCAGAGCAGCACTCTACCAACTGAGATAAATCCTAGCCCTATCTAAAACTAATATCTGCATACCAGCCATACTGGAGTCTCTCACTGGCTACGTGTATTCTGCCTGTGTTTATAAATTCTGGAAATAGTTAAACTTCAAATGGCTTCATTAAGAAAGGCTTGAATGTCTCTGTACAGACTTGATTTCTAATTGTGGTGAAGCTTCTTTCCTAAAACTACTTATTCAACATTAACTCATTATTCAACATTAATTTATTCCACAAACTCATTCCACAAACATTCCATCTGCTAGGCCCCCTATCTCCTGGGGACAGGAATTAGATGTAGTAGTCTGTGTTTGAAAAGGAGTCAGAATTTAGAATGGGAACAGCAGTACTCTGATCTGGCTCTCCAGAGGTCCCACTGCTTACAGTGGCCAGGCCTCACAGCTCTCAGGCTGAGGTGGAACCAGTTTTGCTCCTCCTCTGCAGCCACAGTGGCCTGTTTCTTTCATTTCTTAGAATTCTCCTTACTCCCTCCCCCACTGGCCTTTGCATAAGTATCAGTTCCCTTGGCCTTGAAAGTTCATCAGCTCTTGGTCTAAGCTCTTCCTTCCTCAGCTGCCCTCAGCTCCTACCCTGTTGCCTCAGGGAACCTTTTCTGTCTTTCAGATCTAGACGGATCTCCCTGTGAAGCCCTCTACTACCTTAGACCTCATGGCATTTGTAGTTTTACATGTACTCCTGAGATTGATTACAGTTTCACCGCCTGTTGTCAGATTCCTACACTCCTGGAGGGGCAGAGGCTGAATGGTTTTGTTAGACGCCAGTGCCTGGAACACAGGAGGCCTTCCAGGAATGAAAAACAAACAGATGGGCCCCAGACCTAAGCAGTCTGGGCCTCTGGAGAAGGGTGAGATGGAGTGGGTTAGGGGTTCCCTTGAGCTGTCTTGATACCAGTCCTCCTGGCTTCTAGCTTAGCCCTTTCAGGACCCTGAAATGTGGAGGTTGTTTGTGCCAAGTCTCCAAGAAATTGTAAGTTTCTGCATAGCAAAATAAATAAATAAATAAATAAAATGTCTATTTAGTGTTGTAGCCCCAGCCCCCAGCTGTGCCTGTTACTTAGCATGACATACAAAAAACTGTGAGACAAAGTAGGGACATTATAGACAATTTGAAGACATTTTTGAGTTTGAGCTGACTTTTTTCCCTTCAGTACTGGGAGGTTGAACCCAGGGCCTTGGACGTGCTAGGCAAATACTCCACCATTGAGCTGCACCCTTAGCCCCCTTTTTATTTTTTGAGGCAGGGTCTTACTAAGTTGCACAGGCTGCTTCTGGCCTCGCTATCCTCCTGCCTCAGCCTCCAGAATCGCTAGAGTTTCAGATATGCGCCCCCCGTGCCCTGCTTGAGATGTATCAAGAAAATACAAGCCACTCCCAATGAAAGATGAAAAGGAGAGGAAGAAAGAAAAAAAAAAAAGGAAAAGAAATTTGCCTTCTGCCTTCAGAGAGGCCGGGCAGGGGAGGAAAGAAGAGGGAATGGGAGGGGAGGAGTCGGGAGAAGAGAAAGTCCCTCAACTAATTTAACCTTCCAAGGCCTTCACTTTCCTGTCTGCCAGCGCTAAAGTCACCCCGCAGCCTCGGCAAACGCCGCAATGCCTTCTAACATTTCCTGACCAAGGTGTAACTTTACTGAGATGTATGCAGTTAGATCCCCTCTGGAGGAGGGTACTCAAGGAGAAAGTCGCGGGGCTTAAAAACAGGGAGGGAGGAGGTCTTGGCTTCCTTCCACTCACCGCCGTGTTACCGAGGTACTGTCACTGCAAGCTGGAGCATCAGCCCCGAGGCCCCGCCAAACCCAAGCCGGCGGGCTCATGGCCCCGCCCCCGGTCGGCCTAAGACCCGCCCCCTCCGCCCCGCCCAGCCGCAACAGTCTGGGCACGCAGGCGCAGTGGCGTGCTCGGGCGGCGCGCGAGGGAGGCGGGGCGCGAGCGGATCCAGCTTAAATATGGGCGTAAGGGGCGGCGCGCATCTGCCGCGGCGCTGCAGCCCAGTCAGTGCTGATTTCTGCAACTGTCTCCGCGTGGCGCGAGCTTGGAGCTTCCCTCTTCCCCTGGCGACGGCGGCAGCGGCGACGACAGGAGGGAACGGCGGCGATCGGCTGCGGGCTCCATGGAGAGCGGCGGGTGCCCAGGCAGAGGCGGCGCTTCCCTCCCGGCACCCAGGCTCCAGTGACCCGCGCTCGCGTCCTGCACCGCGTCCGAGCGGCCGTCGGCCCGGGGCTGACTGGCCTCGTTGCCCCTCCCTGCGCCGCAGCCTTCACTCCCCGGCGCCCCGACTCCCCTCGCCCCTAACTCCCCGGCGGGGTGGCGGAGGCCGGGCCCCCGCGGCGTTGGGCCGAGCAGCCGGAGCAGCAACCCGAGGAGCAGCAGCAGCAGCAGCAGCAGCCCGCCTCTATGATGAAGTTCAAGCCCAACCAGACGCGGACCTATGACCGCGAGGGCTTCAAGAAGCGGGCGGCGTGCCTGTGCTTCCGGAGCGAGCAGGAGGACGAGGTGGGGCGGCCGGCGCGAACGCCGGCTCCGCGGGGCGCCGGGAGGCCGCGGGCGGGTGGGCTTGGTGCTCTTTCGCCGCCCCCAGCCCTCCTCGGGCGCGGGGCTGGGAGGGGTGGGTCCTCTCCTTCCTTTCCTCCGCCTGCCTGGCTGCCTTTCTTCCTCGGGGCTGTCAGAGGAGACAAAGGGGCTCGCCCAGCCCGGCATTCCTCATCGGGGCCCTCGTGGGGACCGGACCCAGCTGCCTCCCGGACCGCGGGAAGGTCCCGAGCCGTGTAGGTTGCGCCTAGCGGGAAGTCACCATCTTAACGTGCGGATTGAATTGAAAGCCGGATAAACCTCGGGTGCTAACAGAGGGCAGAAATGGCGTGAGTGCTGCAGCCGAGCCCTTCTGCCTTCTTATGTTTCCTTCCATTTTAAAGCAGTTTACAGTTTGGGATTAAATCCAAGCTTGTTTGTGGAGCAGCAAACAGTCCTCTTTGCTCAATGAAAACCCTTTCGGGTCTAGTTTTGGCAATTTCCCTTTTAAGTGCATCCATTAGTTTACACAAGCAGCTGGCATAATACCTCATTTTACAGGATGGCATCCTCTTTTAAAGTTTTCTGACTGCAGAAGGATGGTTGTTGAGAGATGTGGAATAACGCCAAAAGGGACAAAATGGGTTAGGAATGAGCAAAGTTGCCATTTTCGGACGGTAGTCTCTTGCTCTTAGAATATTTATCAAGGCTTCTTTACTTTGCTGTTTGGCTTGACATCTGCAAAGGAGCAGTCTTGTTCTAAGAACAAGCAGGCAATCTTTCTATAATTTACCTCTCTGCATTGGGTTGGGTTGATAGACCCTTAGGGTCTCCCTGGAGAGCGATTTTTACTTTTACTTATTTCAGTCACATTCAGTTTTAAAATGGTTGGCTGTTTTAAGTTTGCTTAAGACAGTAAGTGACTTGATAGTTGATAAATCTTTTAGCATTGTCATTCCTAAAATGATTAGGTGGGGAAAAAGTTAACATTCTGGGTTCTGCTTCCATAAGCATGTCTGATAAAATTCCAGGGTAAAGCTGGAGATGGGAATGTAATGGCTTCCTTATAGCTAGTCCCTGTAGTTACCATAAGTATGACATACTACTACACACTCAGTGGCTTAGTTCTTGTTGTGTTGTTGTGTTAACAAAAATCACGTGCTTGAAAATTATGCTCTTTACATCTTTTGGCTGGCTTTCTTTTCTTTCCTTCTTTCTTTTTAAAGAAACTAAGCCCTTTAGGTTAATTGGAGGCTTTTAAGTGTTAAGCCTAAATCTTGAAGGACTTTCCAGAGAAATAGTGTCTTTGAGATCGGTCTATTTAGGAGCCAGAAACTACAAGAGAAAGGTTTGTAATATTTGCAAAGTAAACAGGCAACAAGCATTAAATGCATTCAACAACAACAATAAACAATAGGTCTTTGAGGGAGGGGCCGTGTTGGGGCAAAGCAAACTTTGAATATAGAATAACAGAGTAGCCAGCAGTGATCAAGATAGGTCAAAGATCTGTCTGACTGCTCACCATTGTTTGGTCATATTTTTAGTTGAGAGTTTACAATGTGCTAGGCACAGCCAGAGGAAAATTTGTTATATTTAATCCTTTTGACACTTGGAGGTAGTGCTGGTTATTCCTGTTTTATAGGTGAGGAGATGATGCAGAGCATATGTACTTGCCTAAATGACACAGTGAGGAAATGGTAAAGTCAGAATTCAGGGTCCCTACTCTAGATGATAGGCTCTTGACAAAGGGCCTGGCCCATAGTTATTGGGTGCTCACCATTTATTTGTTTTAATGACTGAGATTTTGTGAGGCTAACTTCAGAACCTTTCTGAAAGTGTTACCTTTGAAGTCTTGCCATAATTTGAACTTGGAAGTGCAGGTCTTATAAGTCCCCAGGGAAAAATATTGGGAAATGGGAGAAATGAAAATGGAGCCTGTTGTTCATATGACAAAGCAAAGTCTGACAAGAGCTTCAGAGATTACCTTAGCAGATAAATGGATTGTTTTCTGCTTGGGAATTTTTTCTACTGAGGGTCAGGGACTGCTGCTTAGTGGTAGAGCGCTTGCCTACCTAGCATGTGCAGGTCCTGGGCTCCATGCCCAGCACTATACACGCACAGACCACCACCACACAGCAACAGAAACCCAGGACATTGTTTCTGCTGTAAAATTATTAAATTATAGCCTGTAAGTGAATCAAGAGATTAGGGCCATTAAAATGAAGGAGCAAGATTTAGGGCCATGTTAAAGAAATACATTATGTAAAACTAAGTTCTATAACCTCTAGGTTGAGAAACTCTGAATCAGCTTGTTATAGGATATCCTCTGAGAGAGGACGCTGGAATTATCTAAGTAAAATGCACAGCCAACTTTTAACATCTGGTTTAGTTCTCAGAATCTTCATTTCTGTGGTTATGTTTAGTTGAGACTCTATTATATGATGATTCCAGAATAAACTCTTAGCAAAACAGTAGGGTGTCCAGGAAAGCTCTGAATTTGCTTCCACTCCATTGAAATTACATTGCTAGCTTTCCAAGGATAGAATACAAACCAGCTTGAACTCACCTCTTTATTAGTTAATGGGTAAGAAATGTTTCTACTGGGTTAAGAACACCTAGATTCTGGTTAGGACATTTAAATGTGTTTTGAGGGTGACAGCAAATTGAAATAAAAGTAATTACTACTTGACCCTCAAAAGCTTTGTAAAAACTTCCATCATCTCTGCCTGTACTGAAGTTCTCTAAGTCCTTACCTTAGAACAAGTTGTTCTAGGTTGTTCTAAGAAAGAAGGCTGTTCTAATAGCAGAGGGCTTTTTTCTTTCTTTGGAGGTGGCTTAGTGTTCTTTTCCCAATTTTATCTTGTCCTGCTTTGTAAGATAAACAAATAGCATCTGCATAGGAAGAAATTAGGGAACCTGGCATGGTGTTGGTACACCTGAAATACCAGTACTGGGAAAGCTGAGGCAGGAGGATTAGAAGTTCAAGGCCAGTCAAAGGAACTGAATAGACAGTTATCAAATGAAGAGGTCCGTAAAGCCATGAAACACATGAGAAAATGCTCAATATCCCTAGGCACTAGGGAAATGCAAATTAAAACAACTCTGAGATTTGGTCTTACACAGTAAGAATGGCCAAGATCAATAAAATAAACAACAACAGATGCTGGTGAGGTTGCGGAGAAAAGGGAACACTCTTACTTACATTGTTGGTGGAGCTGTAAATTGGTCCAACCACTGTGGAAATCAATATGTATGGAGGTATCTTAAACTAAAAATAGGTCTACTGTATGACCCAGCTATAACACTATTGGGAATTTACTCAAAGGGAGATGTGTCATCATACCACAGAGACACCTGTATCTCCATGTTCAATGCAGCACTTTTCACAATAGCAAGGATATGGAATCACCCAAAGTGCCCTTCAACAGAAGAATGCATTTAAAAAAACTATGGTGCATAGAAACAATGGGATACTACTCAGCAATCAAAAAAAAAAAAGAAAGAAAGAAAGAAAAGAAATAATGCCATTCGCAGCAAAATGGATGGAATTGGAGAAAATTATTTTACGTGAATGAACACAAGCTCATAAAGAGAAACACCACATGTTCTCACTCATGTGGGAGCTGAATCAAAATTATAAGGAAAAAATCTATACAAAGGTTGGATCATAATAGAAAAAAAAGGTAAGAATGGTATTATTATAGATGGTCTAGAAAATTCATGTAATAGTTCTGACAAGGTAAAAAGAAAGTTCACTACAGAAAAAGTTTCTATCTTAAGCAGAACTGGAACCCAAGGATATATAGAAAAATATTACCAGAAAAAGACAAGTAAATGGTAGAGAAGTCTTTGATCGGGGGGTGGGATGGGGTGAGGAAGCGCACAAGAGGGTAAGGAGGAACCTATATGAATAATGTACAACAAAATGCATATATGGAAATGTCACAATGAAAAGCATGTCAGAATGAATCACAAGGTGTACATTAAAAATTTCCAATAATAATAAAAAAAAAAGGGTAAGAGGATTGAATCCAGAGCACCACGGAGGAATTAGCATTAGTTCGGGAATGGGAGGATGGTTATTTGGAGATTTTCTGTATATCACCACCTTTCATCCATTTAATTATGATGTGCCTGGGAAGTGGTTTTCTCTTTGTTTTATCATTCTTCAAATTCTCTGAGCTTTTTAAATCTGTGAATTTATAGTTTCAAGTTAAAAATTTTGGTTACTAGTTCTTCAAAGAAATACTTAGGAAGTATATGTGTGAAGATGTCTATTTTATATATTCCAATAAACTGGATTTTTCCCAAAACAATCAGCCATTGAAAGACCTATGAGGGTCACTATGAAGCAGACAGAATTTGACGGCACATACAACAACAAGCAATATACTGGATGACATCTGTGTTTCTGATCTTTATTATTATTTTTAAATGTACTGGGCGTTGAACCCAGGGCCTTGCGCCTGCATGCTTTGCAAGTGCTGGACCACTGAGCTGCACCTGCAGCCCATTTTTTTTGGCTTTTTTGAGACAGGGTCTCGCTAAATTACACAGGCTGCCTCTGGTCTCGAACTTCCGATTCTCCTGCCTCCACCTCCTGAGCTGCTGGGATTACACCTCGCCCAGCTGATCCATCTTTTCTTGATGAAACCTGGCAGTTCCAGATAATGTTTATGAAATTTTTCAATGTTTAAAAGTTTATAAATTCAAAATAGATTGTGTTGTATTTTCTCATTTTAAACAAATGTTCACTTTTGTACCAAAAAAAAAAAAAAAGGTTCAAGGCCAGTGTGGGCTACTTAGTGAGATCCTGTCTGAAAACAAACAAAAAGAAAGGAGAGGGAGGGTGAGAGGGAGGAAGGCAGGCAGGGACAGAGGAAGGAGATGAATTAGGTAGTAGACGTAGCTTGTCCCAGGATCACAGAAATAGGCAGACCTTTTTTCTTTTATTTCTAAGTTGTACATTTATTTGGCCAGACTGTCCTCCAGCTACTTATTTCTGTGGGGAACCAGCACTCCCAGTGTTGGCAGTTGTACTTCCAGGCAAGTGATTGTCCCATAGAGTAGTTGGAGTACTGTGCTTAGTATAGTGAAAGATGACAATACCTTTATAAATGTTGTTGTTAGGTGCCGTCGAGTCGAGTCCGACTCATAGCAACCCTATGTACAGCAGATCGAAACACTTCCCAATTCAGAAATGAGTTCCATTGGACATACTTGCATATACATTTGAACGGTGGATGCAAAGATGAAAAGTTTCATCTCCTAAGGAACATATACTATAGTGGACGGTTACTAATAGTAAGGGAAATACAGTGAGCTAAGTGCTTTAAGGTGCTCTGGGGTTAGGATTCAATGTGCCTTGGAATTGGTTTTCAATGAGAGGGAAAGGAAGCACCAAGCATCCCAAATACAATAAGACTTGGGCTGTGGTCTGGTGTCCTGCCACTTATGGCATAGAACAAGAAATAGTTAAAAAGAAAAAGAGTACCCTAAATATAAGGCTGAGAACTTGCTAGACAAAAAAGGAACTCTTTGTTTTGAATAAATAATTAAATTTTGGATGTATGCAAGCTAGAGAGTGATCTGGCAGCAAAATAGGAGATAGGACTGCTAAATAGAGAAACAGAACAACTCAGTCCTGGGTGAAGTCTAGGTGCTGTTGCGAGAGAGGTATTAACAAATCAGTCCTAAGAATTCACTACTCTGTTATTGTACTGTTGCTCTAATTATCTTTTAAGCTAGAGGTAGGGGCCACATCTACAGATGGTCTTCTATAAGACTGAATATACCTGGAAAATCCAGATTCTATAAGATCATACATTAAAACCAAGATTTTATTGATAAGATAGTATCAAAACATAAAAGTAAAACCACAGCTCTAATAAACAGTAACCAGGCTAATTAGAAATATTAGTACAATTAAATCTCCACTGGCATCTTTACATTTAGAATCAATAGTCCACTTTTTAAATACGTGCAGCCATATTTGCTCAAAGGTATAAGTCATTGAAGGTATTTGCTTCAAATAGAAACCACTTTCATCAAAATTAACTACTACCCAAAGGTAGTCTTTTTTTTCCTTCAAAAAATAGGTTTTGTTTTGTTTTGGTGGTGTAGTAGTTGTGTTGCTTTGTTTTTACTGTACATGGGGTGGAACCCAGGGCCTCATGCATACTTTGCAAGTGATCTACTACTGAGTTGGACCTCTAGCCCCCTTTTGTTTTCCTGTACTTGGGGTTGAACCAAGGGCCTCGCACATACTTTGCAAGTGCTCTACCACTGGGCCCACAGCCCATTTTTAAAATTTTATCTTAAGACAGGGTCTTGCTAAATTATGTAGGCTGCCTCTGCCTCCAGAGTTGCTGGGATTATAGATGTGCACCACACTGTCGGCTAGAAGGTAGTTTTTTGTTTTGTTTAGTTTTGTTTAAAGACAGGGTTTCCTTGCTGTGTAACCCAGGCTGGCCTGGAACTTGCTATAAGGAACAGGCGGGCCTCAAACTCCTGTCAGTCCTCCTGCCTCAGCCTCCTGAGGGCTGGGATTACAGGTATGCGCCACCACTTTCAGCCAAAAGGTAGGCGGTTTTGTTTTTTGTTTTTTTTAAAAAAACAGAAATATCACTGATGTGTACCTTCAGCTCCCAGGTCTAAAAAAGGGTTTCTTACACCAATAAAACAACTACTTTTCTTCAAGGGAAGGCACTTTGATAGAATTTGCTTCTGTTTGCATCAGTTTTTCCTATGGTCTTAGTATATCATTAAGGCCTTCTCTAATTGTGAAAAAGCTTACCCATCACTTTATAACATGGGCATGCTAGGAGAAACTGACATGATCAACCTGACTTACCATACCGACCACATACATCTGCCAGTCGAATTCTACATATTCTCTGTTAAGTATAGCATAGCTTAGCAGAGAGAACTGTTACTTCTGATTTTCTGTACCTCTGTAGTCAAAAGAGTAGTACTAGTTTACTTAATAGCAGTAAGTAGCTACTTAGTATCAAGTGACCGTAGATGTTCCTGACCTGCTGCTGGCCTAATTTTGATCAAATACCTTTGAAATGGTTAATTACTTCAGAAGTAGATTAACTTGTACTTTTAACCATTCATGATACCCTGATTCATGATGATGTGTGAAGAAGGAACAGCAACCCAATATCTGCTTCTAAATAGCTACAATTCAAAATATAAAACCTTAGATTTAGGGATTGCTTGAGTTATCTGGATAGCTCCCCCTACCACCACCTGAGAACAGAAGTGGTAATAATCATTGCTTTCAGAGGCAGGCCACACCATCAGCAATTTTAGGAATGAAAGATGAAATACAAATGGCATTTTGGGGCCACTTGGTAGAGAGGATTAGCAATCCTGTGTAGCTCTGGCCTCTGAAAGCATAGATCCTGAACAGCATGGTTTAGTTTGCACTTTTTTTTTTTTTTTCTTTTAAAGATAGAGTCTCACTGTGTTGCTCAATCTGGCCTCAAACTCATGATTTTCCTGCCTCAAGTGTTGATTACAGGTATGCACTACAATGTCCAGTTTAGTTGACACAGTCTTACACATCCTCAGTGAGGAGGACCTCTATAGGGTACAGAATCATTAGATAGTCCCATTCTCAGGGCTAATTCCAAGCTGACTGTGGTTACTACATTATTGATAACTATAAATACCATTTTGTTTTGTTTTGTTTTTGAGAGGGGTCTCCCTATGTAGTCCAAGTTGGCCTTGAACTTGCGTCAGGCCTCCTGCTTCAGCCCCCCATGCTGAAGGTAGTAGGTTGAATCAAGATGAAATGTCTTCATTTTTCAACACTCTGACAGTTGTGGTTTTGGGTTTGAGTGATTCCAGTCTGGTTCTACATGCTGGTGGGATGAGAAGCCTCTTTTATAAATTTTTCCTTTGGTCTCAACCTTGGCTTATGTAGAAGATCCGGATATCTACTTTCATCTGTCATCTTACTAATGTGACAGGGTCCTCGTTAATGGATATAGTAAAGGAATTTAAAACCTGTGAATGACCGTAGATGGCTCTGTCAGCTGTTGGTGTATCTTCTTACTGAATGGGCTTTTATAGCTCAGCTTTGTTATTTTAGTAATACATTTTTAGAGCATTAATTAGCATGCTAACTATATTGCAGATCTAGTAGATTTGGGGATGCTATGGAAATGTTGAGATGCCTGTTAGTAGTATGCGTTGAGGCATAGGGAATAATAATGCTTTGTGATATGGTTCTGTAGATTTAGATTCTTCCTGTGTTTATAGGAAAGGCTTAAGAACAGTTGCCCATTTTCTGTGCCAATATAATTACAAGAAAAGCAATTGTTTACTGTTATGTTTGGTAAAAGACTTCACCACCCCCCAGGCCCCTCAAAAAGTAAAGCCATTACAATAAATTGTGCTGAGACTTGAGTTTAGGTTTCTGCATGTGTAGAAGATATTAAGTAGTTCACTTGGCCCACTGACTTATAGTAGAAAAAGTATAATGAAGCTGAGAATGTGAATTGATAATCTAGTAAAAACAATTGCTCTGCTCAGTATTAATATCACAAAAACCCATGTAAGAAACAGTCTATTTACTGACTATATGAGACATTTTCATCAGTCTCATTTTTTAGGGCTCGGGATGTAGCTCAGTGCTAGAACTTTGCCTAGTATGTGCAGGGCCCTGGGTTGAACAGGAAGGAAGGATAGAAGGAAGAAAGGAAGGGAGAGGAGGAAGGAAGGAAAGAAAGAAAAGAGGAAAAAGAAAGTATTTGTGAACAACTTTTAAATTTGTAGTGACAAGTATATTGCTTATAAACCATTAATATTTGGAAAGTATAGTTAATTGCATCATATCTTATCTGGGTTAAACTCTTAATTGGAAGAAGTAGCTAAATCTTTGGTCCTTCTAGTAATTTTGGCCTCTGGAAAACAGTACTGAGTGGACTCCACAAAATTATTCTTGGGTTTTGTTATGTTTTGTTTTTATAGTGCTGGAAATTGAACCCAGTACCTTGTATATACTAGGGAAGTGCTCTACCACTGGCCTATGCCCCCAGCTCACAAAATTATTGTTACTACTACAAATATTACTACTACTACTATTACTACTACTACTAGACTCTTGCTATGTAGACCAGAAGGGCCTCAAACTTTCCTCCTGTCTGCCTCAGATTCCCTAGTGCTGGGATTACAGGCATGTGCTACCATGCCGGGCTTCACAAAAGTATTCTTAAAACTGTTTTGTAATAGTTCCTTTAAAAAAAAAATGTAGTCCAGAAAAATCTGGATTGTTGGTTTTTGTCTTCAACAAATTCGAAGTGTCTTTAACAGAAAAGCTTTAATTCCTTTTGATTTCTTGATAGTTCTCAAGGGATACTATGTACTACTGTGCAACTCACCACCTCCACCCCCAATTTCTCCTATTTAATCCTTGGCTTTTTAACTTGGTGAAACCATTTTCCAGAAAGAGAAATGGTCTTAAAGTTGTAATCCTAAAAACTGTAAAATGCTGTGTAAGCATAAACTTGGCTCTCATTATTCTTATACCAGCCCTCTGAAATAGAGTAGATGTAAGGGTGCTTGGAAATATGTGGGAGGTCCTTAGAAAATGCTGAGAGATCCAGGGGTGTTTCCCCCTGCCTAAAAACTTGTCTTCTGTTGCCTGCCTAATTAAAACGTAAACATCTAAAGTGATGTCAGCCTCTCATCATCTCTCCTGGTCTAGTGCTGGGGATGGTTTTCATGTTTTTGTAGCCTTTTCTCATGCCCATAACACACCGCAGTGAGGTATAGGATTGCTTTGCTGGCCTTAGAAAAAACCTGTTCACTTAGTGGTGGTGGTGGTGGTGGAGGTTGTTAATTGTCGGTGTCTTTGCTCAAGCCATTCAGATTCATTTCTTCTGCCCTGGCAGAACCTATGCCATAGCCCCGTCTATTCTGTAACCTTCAATCTTGTTCTTTCTTAGCCACCACTTTCCCCCTCCCTTTCCCACATACGGCCATGCCCCGCTTTGAACTCTAATGGAATATTCAAGATGAGTAGATGAGTGTTTAATGGAATACACTGGTTTTCAAATCTGTGTCGTATCTATATCAAGTATCTTTTCTCAAGCTGGTAGTTTAGATACCATAGTCATTTCTATACCACAGGTATTAAATTGGTTCTGTTTTGGAAAGATATGTTTGAAATTAATGGTTTGAAATTTAATCTTTCTGGAATGTCAGAGGACTCTTGGATAGTAAGTTACTAGATTAGGCTAAATCACTTGTCCAAAATTTATACAGGTTTATTGTCTATAGACTTACATAGATCTATATTTTCTTGGTAACTTCAACTAAAAAATACTAGACTACTATATGACTTTATTCTACATCAACTCCAAGAATGTGGCACTTTGAGAATACCGGTATTGATCTATCATAGACAGTGTTTTGATCAATGTCATAAAATTAGTAAATATGAAACAAAATCAGCAGCTTCTTTCTCCAGAATACTTCTCCTTAAGGTGAAGTATTGATGCTGAGTTGTTTAACAGGAGATAGACTATTCTCTATCCATCTAGAGAATGAAGATTGTAAAACAAAAGTGAATGGTTTGGACTGGATGTCATGTGCATGTTTCTTTTGTACTAGCCAATGTTCATGAATCTTGTTTTCCTTCCCTCTCTCCTTCCCTCCCTCTCTTTCTGCTTTCTTTCTTCTCTTTTTTTTCTCTCTCTCATTCTTTCTTTCTCACTTTCTTTTGTGCCACTAGACGGTTGAACTCAGGCACCACTCATATTTTGCAAGTGCTCTACCACTGGGCTACCCTGCCAGACCCTTTTTTATTTTTTTATTTTGAGACAGGGTCTCACTAAGTTATGCAAGCTGCCTCTGGCCTCAAACTTGCAGTCCTCCTACCTCTGCCTCCCAAATTGCTGGGATTACAGGCATGTGCCAGCATGCCTGATATGATTGTTTCATTTTGGGAAGAATTCACATGAAAATTATAATTAGATAACCAACAGTTACATGCTTTACCTAGTGTAAAAACAAAGTATCATTAAGGTGCTGTACATCTGTGTAGGTCAATATGTGGCATTTGAAATGAGCACTTGAAATATGACTAATGGACTAAGGAAATGGATTTTTAATTTTATTTAATCTTAAATTTAAAGACACGCTGATGGTACTATGTAGACATGCATTCAAAAAGCACGAGGAAGTCTGAAAGTTGCAGGGTTCAGGATAGACTAGAATTATTGCCAAGTCAAGGGGATGTAGATGCCCGATTCCACCTGTTTACCTGTTTACCACCTAAATTGCCTGTTTAGCAGGTAATTTACAGTTTATCAGTTGAGATGAAAAGTACTTAATGAAACATACTGGATTTCAAATCTACCATCAACAGTAGAGAGATTAACAGAACTTCTTTCTTAAGCTAGTAGAAAAGATCTTTTCTATACCATAGGTGATAATTATTTAAATTTAGGGAGTTTTTTGAAAAATATATTTGAAATTAATGCTATGATCAAATTTAATCTTTTTGGCTTTTTTGAGACAGCCTTGCTTAAGCCCAGGGTGTCCTTGAACTTTTGATCCTCCTGCCTCAGCCTCAGTACTGGGATTACAGGTGTGAGCCACCATGCCTGGCTCCAAATTTAATCTTTTGTAAAGTGTGAAGGGGCTGGGATTTAGCTCAGTGGGTAGAGCGCTGCGCTGCAGTCTCTGAGGCCCCGAGTTCAATTCCCAGCACCGCAAAAATGGGAGAAGGGCCTGGCAATCCACTCCCAAGGCAATCCCGAAACAGCCATTGAAAACCCTATGAGGGTTGCTATGAGTCGGATACGGACTCAACGGCACCTAACAACAACAACTAACAACAAAGTGTGAAGGACTATATGGAATGATAATTTCTTGGATTAGGCTAAATCACATGTCCAAAATCTATATAGATCTGTTTCATTAGGGCTTTCTAAATAATTTTCAAAAGGGTGATGTTAAGCACATAGGAGTTACGTGTCATCAACTTTGGGAAGAAGACTTTAGTCATATGTTGATGTCTAGAAAAGCAGACATAGACTATACTAGTGGACTTCCCAACGTTGTTGTTAGGTACCTCTGAGTTGGTATCCGACTCATAGCGACCCTACATACAATAAGGGAAACATTATTGTCAGTGCTTCTCTGCTGTTCATAGGGTTTTCAGTGGCAGATTGATTTTGGGGAATGGCTTTTGTCGGGTCTCTCTCTCAAGCCTGCAGCACCTGGTGTTCCCAGGCAGTCTCCCATCCAAGTACTAACCAGGCCTGACCCTGCTTGGTTTCCAAGATCTGACAGGATCGTATGCCACAGGGCTACGGCTGCAGGCATTTCCAACATTAATGTAATGTAATTGAGCTCTTGAAGACTATCTTGGAGAACTGGGAACAAAAAATATCATTGACTTAGATGTGTGACAGTTTGAATTTCATTTTTTAGGATTCAAATACTTTTAAATACTGATAGTTTTGAAATTCCTTGACTAAAAAGGATGTACTTTCAGGTGGCTGGCCACCTGCACCTTCATGTTCCATTATGAAAGTAATGGAGGAAGATGCTTAGAGGGCAAAGACTTGTGTAGTAAGAATTTCATCCAGCCAGTAGAACCAGGTCATCCCAAACCTGTACCAAGTGACTAGGATTATAGACCTCTAGCTCTGTAGTCAGAACTAGTGGTTGCCATTTACTTTCCAAGTGGTTTGGGATATACCTTAAACATTTTTATTTTAACTTAAAAACTTACATCATTTGCCAGTCTTGATACATGGCCAATAGTTAACCATAAGCCTCAGTAAGTGTTTTTCTGTTGTTTTTTTTTTTTTGCAGTACTGGGGGCTTCTTCGCACATAGCAAGTGCTCCACTACTGAGCCACACCCCAACCCCTTTTTAATATTTGAGACAGGGTCACTAAGTTGTGTAGGCTGTGTCTGGCGTGAGCCTCTGGGATTACAGGCTTATACTGTAGTGTCCAGCTAATAACAAAGGTTTTAAAGTGTGATTTGCGGTTTCACTTTGTCAAAAGTAGAATTTGAACATAAAGAACTTTACAGGCTCTTTTTGGATTTTTTATTTCCTTTTTCTAGTCTTTTAGGCACCTAACAACAACAGTAATCTTATCCATACTTTATTTCCTATCTGCTTTTAATATATAGCCCATCTTTACTGATTCTTTAACAGTGGCTGCCTAGGCCAGGATCTAAGATGTTTAATCCTTCAAGGAGAGTTATTTCTCATTACAGACAAGGAAATTGATGCATTGAAAGGTTGCATATTGTCCTAGCATTGTGTGTATCAAGTTCAAACCTGCGTCTTCCAGTACTGCTAGATTTGTCAAACTCTGGCTCTTTAGTTTCTAAGTTTGATACTTAAGCCTAACATGCTAATACTTAAACCTTAAATTTAAATCTGTCTTACATTTCATTTACTAAAATTGCTCTATTTGGCCAGGTGTGGTGGCCCACACCTAATCCCATCAATTTGGGAGGCTGAGGCAGGAAGATTGTAAATTTGAGACTCAAGGCAGCCTGCATAATTTAGAAGAATGGGCTTAGGGTGCAGCCCAGTGGTTGAGCACCCTGGTTGCAACAATAACAAAAATTGCTCTATTTGGACTTGATAATACCCTCAAAGCAGCCACTAGTAAGTACTTCAACCAAAGCCTTGTCAAGCATTATGTTAATTTACAGTGCTTTCTCTGGATTTGCCACTGTGGTTTTTTTTGTTTTGTTTTGTTTTTTGTTTTTTGCTAGTTGTGTACTTGAAGTCGTAATGCTGGAGAGTCCTGTCCAGATCCAGAAGGCTGAGTTACTATTGGCTGGCTACAAGCAGGAGGGGACACCTGTGCTGGCTTTGAGCTCTGGAGGGCCGGCAGCTCCTCTGGCAGGAGGGAAGGCAGCTCCCCAAACTGCTGGCATGCGTATCAAAAAATCAGTATCCACACTGGGGATTAAACTTGTCTCTAGGACCTAGTGGTAGAATGTTTGCCTAAAATGCGAGGCCCTCATTCAGTTCAGTCTGCCGCACTAGGGGGTGGGCGGGTAAGACACCAAAATTTAGCTCTAAACTTGGGACTTCCTGTTTTTTCTAGGGAGAACTGTGTAAATTTACTGGAAGGCAGTATGCATTGCAACATTTTTGTTCAAGTTGGTTAAAACGTGTTACCTTTATAAACATTTAGTTGTTAATGGCCTTTTCTTATTAACTTGAATGAATTTCAACCTACCCTAGCCCATGATTTTTCATTATAAGATAGATATGTAATGCTGTTTCAGGTACTATGAAGTAGCTTCAAGGATTTCAAGGATGCTTGTCTTTGATTAAGTTTTTTTTTTCTCTCCTTATTTTCTTGTACTTTTCCTTTTTTTTTTTTTTTTTTTTTTTTTTTTTTTTTTTTTTTTTTTTTTTTTTTTTTTTTTTTTTTTTTTTTTTTTTTTTTTTTTTTTTTTTTTTTTTTTTTTTTTTTTTTTTTTTTTTTTTTTTTTGTGGTATTGGAAGGTTGAACCCAGGGCCTTGCACTTGCGTACTTTGCAAGTACTCTGCCACTGAGCTATACCCCAGCCCATTTTTTTACTTTTTATTTTGAGATTACTTTTTCTTTTGAGACAGGGTCTTGCTAAATTACACAGACTGCCTCTGGTCTCAAACTTGCGATTCTCCTGCCTCTGCCTCCTGAATCCCTGGGATTACAGGCATGAGCCACTGCACCTGGCAAGATTTTTTTTGGAAGGATTTCTCTATGTTGGGCATAACGATTTGCTTCATCAGAGATCTGTAGACTTCCTGTAAAAGGCCAGGGAAATATGTTAGGCTTTGCAGGCCATATTGTCTCTGTCCCAGCAACTCTGGTGTCACAGCAGCACAAAAGCAGCCAGACAATATGTGAAAGTGAATGTGTGTGATTAGGGTCAAATGAAGTTTATCTGTGAACAGTGAAATTTGAATGTCACATAATTTAAAAGTATAAAAGACATTTTTAGATCCAAAACAGATGGTGGACTGAAGTTTCCCAACCTTGTTCTAAGCTCTAACCTTAAGCTAGAGCTGTTACGAAAATGGAACTTTATAGTTTGTTCAAATAGGTCTGGAATACAAAGGTACCTTTTCACACCTAATTGTAATCATAAAAATAGCAAGCATTCTATACCAGGCATTGGGTTTTCATGCATTTCCCTATTCCCTTCTCACTGCATCTGTTATCTTCCAAGTACTTTTACATTTTATGGGTGACGGAACAGGGTGACCTGCCTGTGGTCATATATCCTAATTTGGAAGAATAACTAAAGATCCTATAGCTAACTGGTGTGACCACAGACCTCCGTTTACCTAACTCTAGGGTTAGGTTAATACGCCAACTTTTTCTGTTTGAATTATCTTTTGTTAGTGTCAAAGGAATTGAGAAGTTTTACTACTTGAATCTAGTAGTTTAAATGATTTCATTAGGTAGAGAATGATTTAGTAATGTGACCATGTTAGTGTTGAATTCTGAATTCAGCCCACGCAAAGGCTGTCTGTTGTTTTTTTTGCAGTATTAACATTGTGCCCTCATAATTTCAATGAAATTGAAGAATGGATTTATCCAGAATTGAGTCACAACCTTGCAAGGGTTTAAGAATGTTGTCTGTCTCCCCAATGCTTCTCAGGGTGAAGTCTATGTTTACTGTGGGTCTTGCAGGTGCTGTTGGTGAGTAGCAGTCGGTACCCAGACCAGTGGATTGTGCCAGGAGGAGGAATGGAGCCAGAGGAGGAGCCCGGTGGTGCTGCTGTGAGGGAGGTTTATGAGGAGGTGAGATGAATTTTGTTTGTTCTCCTTTCACACACACCATTCGGGGGATCTTACATGAGGGTCTTCTGTGTGAGGTGCACAAATACTGAGGAGAAGGCAAGAAGACAGGCAGGTCAGAGCAGATTTGTTGTTTGAGGAAAGATTTTTAAATATAACTGTAGTTAGTACTTTGCTAAACTTTTTTTTTTCTTTGTGATAACAGAACCAAAATCAATGTAGAAGTCCTCTAGAATTAGGTTAACATGCAACTTCCTGTTAATCACACTTGTTTTTTTGGTTCATGGTCAATGTATAACATGATAGCCTTGCCTCAGAGCAAGGTTAGAATTACATTGAACAAGAATGCACAGAGACATTCATGTGCTGTTACTCTCAAGCACATTGTTTGAATTTTATCTGTTGTGGCTTAATTCAACAAAATGTGATATTCTCAAACAAAATCACACGTAGCCTCCTTGTTATCTGTCACTTGATGACAACTTTTAAATTGGCGGGAAAAAAAAGTGAACAGCACTTCTGGTAAAAGTGAGAAGTGAATGCTTAAGGTGTTCCATTGGACTTTGGTAAACATAGGACAGCTTTCAGAGGTGGGTATTGACAGCAGCAGCTTCCTGAAGTACACTTCAAACAGAGGACTCTTTTTGCAGTATGGATTGAAATGGGGGACACACTGATGTTGCAGTCAGTTGGTTACAGTACTAGGGATGAGTAATGAGGACTCTTCAGGAAAAAGGTAGAATTGTATCTCCTACACTATGGAAAAGTAGGGAGAAAGACAGGTCATTAGGGAGAAGAGTCTGGTTCATGCAGAAAAGTCTGTTTTCATTCATGAAGTTTGTCCCCAAGTGCCAGAAAATCTAATTTTTGTCAGTCTTTGCCACTTCCTATGAAATAAATGATGATAAATCAGTTAGGACTTCGATGTGGAACAAATTAAGCCATTTTGTAACAAACCATAGATCATGAATCTTGGCACAGCCAAAAAACTTTCACAGAAGCAGGAAGGTAGTGCCTTGGGTTTGGGTTTGCTTAGATTTGAAAATTGACAATAGTCAGAATATAACTTAAATCTCATTATGAAAAGATAAATATTACATGTCAACTTTTTTAACAGGCTGGAGTTAAAGGAAAATTAGGCAGACTCCTGGGCATATTTGAGGTGAGTTACAAAAGTAATCCTCACTTTGCTGATAATAGAATTTATGATTCCTTCCTAACCAGCCAGGTAATCCAGCAGCAGCCTGAAACAGACATTCCCCTAAAACTATCAGTGGGCAAGTCGGTCCATGAGGATCAGGAAGGAGGGAAGAGCCACGTAACCTTCCTATGTAGCATCAAGTTTGTTACAGCATTGTTACAGTAGTCATTACTTCTGTTTGACTGTACAGTGAAGCTCACCCAGAAAGAGTGCTTAGTCTGGTGCACACTGTTCAGGTATCGACATCTCAGGAGGTGCTGTGTCTTCAGCATCACCCAAGGGCATAGGCCACTGGGTTTTCTCTAGTAGTGTACCGAGCCATATTATTATACAGTATACACGAAGACTTTAACCCTAAAGGAATGTATGAAAATGTAAACATCAGGCATCATGGACCACATGCTAAAAGAATAGAATTCTCTTACTACCCTCAGTAATAAGAGGGCAGAATGTATGGGAGGGAATGTGAAAATGATAGGTATTCTGTGGAAGATGGGGGGTAAAAAGAGGCCAGGGTATGAGACCCAGGCTATTCTCAAATTCTTTCAGACATAGATACATAGTACACCAGAAACATGGGGACTTGCCTTTTGTCAAGGGTTAGTTCAGTCTTTCTTGTGGAACCATATAAATTTTATTTATAAGCTTTTAGGAATTCTGAAAAAAACTCCCAGTTGTATAATACTTAGTAGAACTAATGACTCTCACGAGAATACAGTAATTATAAAGAGTAAAGTCCTTAAGGTAGTCAAAATTTCACAACGTAGCACTTATTTTCCCCAGGCCCATAGCACCACCTTCTGGTTAAAACTGGCAAACACCGAGGTTTTCTGTAATTCAGATACCATGGAATACAGGTGACACAGATGTCAGTATGCCTACAAGGTCTTTGAAGAAAGAAAACTCACATTGCAAGCTGGGTGTGGTGGCACATGCCTGTAATCCCAGCACATGGGAGGTTGAGGCAGGAGGATCACAAGTCCAAGGTCAACCTGGGCTAAATAGCAAGACCCTGCCAAAAGAAAAGGAGAGAAAACTCAAAATAAATATAAAGTTTATATAACGCTCAGTTGGTAGAGTGCATGCCAGTGATTTTTAATGAATTTGCAAATATTGTGTAATGTATTACATGTCAGGTAGGAAAAAGAATTTGGGAGTGTGCTGGAGATAGAACCAAGGGCCTCACACATGCTAGGCAAGCACTGTACCACTGAGCTATATCCTCAACCCAAGAAAACTGATTCTTAAAAATAATAAGAGATAATGTGACAGATACCTCTAATATGTTACTATTCTTATTCCTTCCCAAAGACATAATATACTCTTTGAGTGGATTACTCGGGTCATTTGTGGTATAAAAAATCAGGGCAATTATTTAAGGTCTTAGACCAAACATCTAAATTTAAGCAAGATGAAGGTGGGCACCTTCATCTTACAGCCAATTTATGTTGAAATTTTAACATAGAGATAAAACTAGTTGCCAGTTTTAATAATGGTAAGATTGAGGTTCAATGTATAAGGCCAGCATGAGCTGTTAGAAATGCACTAACCCGTACTAATAAAGGGGAGAAAAAAAAAGAAAGACGAAATGCACTAGCCCAAGTAATTCACCTGGGAGCTTATAAAATATCAACATTTTAGGCCTCATCCAGACCAGTTGAATTGGTGTCTCTTAAAAAAATAAAATCCATCATTCTGAGTGATCCTGATAGCCAAGGTTGAAGCACTAGGCTAGGTTTGTAGGGCTGCAGTTTACAAAGTGCATCTTCATAAACCTCTAAGAATGTTCTAAAGGAACTGGGACTGTCTCCTCTATATAGGTCCTAAAAGCAGCAGTTTTTCATAGCAATGAAAGGTTGCCAGCATTCGCCCTAGGAAATAGGAGCTAGGATTACAAAACAAAAAAGAACAACAACAACAACAAAAACCAAATAGGGAGCTAGGCTCTGTTCCTTCTGGACTTTTTAACTTTAAAGTGTTTTGTCTAATATAAACTCACTTCTGGACTATATGACTGAGTATACTTGCGTTGGGAAATAATGCTATGCTAATCAGCAGTAGGCCTGAATTGATTTTTCCACCCTGAAAATACATCCATGGCTACTTCCTGTAGATTAAAATGCTTTTCTTTTTATATTCAAGCAGAACCAAGACCGAAAGCACAGAACATATGTTTATGTTCTTACAGTCACTGAAATATTAGAAGATTGGGAAGATTCTGTTAATATAGGTAAGTTCCTATTCCTTTCACCATCTGAATTCTCTTCAGTCAGTCACTACCTACTTATATCCAATTTCCATCCTAAATTGTTTTTGGTTACTTTTTTAGAAAAGGGAAGGTAGCCGGGCGCGGTGGCGCATGCCTGTAATCCCAGCGGCTTGGGAGGCAGAGACAGGAGGATCACAAGTTCGAGAATAGAGGCAGTCTGTGTAATTTAGCGAGACCCTGTCTCAAAAAGTCAAAAAAATGTGCTGGGGACACAGCTCAGTGGTCCAGCACTTGCAAAGCATGCAGGCTCAAGGCCCTGGGTTCAACCCCCCAGCACCTAAAAAAAAAAAGAAAAGGGAAGGTAAATATGTATATATATTTGATTACCTTAAAATTCTCCCATACCATTTAGAGCCATTTCTTTAAAAAAAAAAAAAAAAGGAGTGGGGGGGTGAGGGGACACTGTTAGACTATGTCTTGCTTTGTATTTTTAATATTTTGCTTTTTAAAAATTGACTTTACAGTAATCAATGTTATACTATTCTCTAGGAAGGAAGAGAGAGTGGTTCAAAGTAGAAGATGCAATCAAAGTTCTTCAGTGTCATAAACCTGTACATGCAGAGTATCTGGAAAAACTAAAGTTGGGTTGCTCCCCAGCCAATGGAAATTCCACAGTCCCTTCCCTTCCAGATAATAATGCCTTGTTTATGACTGCTGCACAGACCTCTAGCATGCCATCTAGTATAAGATAGAGAGAATTGAGACCCTCCCCCTCCACATGTGACCTCATGGGGAGAGGCTTCTTCACTTTCCTTGGCAAACATCTGAATGATGCTTGCAAACTGTCTGAATTTGCCATGCAGAGATTTCAGACAATTTGCATGTATTTCAGATGCTTTCAAGTCTTTCAAAACAAACAAAATAGTGTAAAAATATTTTGAGAAGCCAAAGCCATGTGGAATTTTTTTGGATGCCTTAACTGTGCCCCTCCCATGTTATTTTGGTTGTCATTTTTCACAACACTTTTAGTTTTTGTCCACTTGATAGCAGTCTGTAGCTTGTCAGGGCAAATTGCTTGCGGGTATATTTTTCCTCATAAATTGTTCTCTCATTAACAGTGTCAACATATTCACCAAGTCTTTCTATGGTGGGAATTAATGAAAAATATCCTTAGTATTAAAGAAATATATCCATCCCAAAACTTGTTTCAGATTACAAGCTTATTCATAAACTGCAGATTTGAGCTATTTCCATATGGTCCAATAACTTTTGAAAAAGGAGTTTAATTTGCTGTTTCCAAGAATTTGTCAACTCCTTTGTCTGAATGTTCACAACTGGTATTAAAAATCTGTCAACTTAGTATGGCCATTTCCCCTGAAACATGATAGTTTAACCTGAAATGTAACTCTAGAGTTGGTGATTTTTAGGGAAATATTGGCAACAAAATGCATGTAATAAGGTACATCTTATGAAAACTGTATTCATGGAATTTAGCATGCTCAGTTGCCAATTCCCCTTTTCTAAAATCCCTATTTACATAGAATACCTTAGAACCTTATGTCCCTTGATGTAAATCACTCATGAAATGTATTTTCGGTTTTCTAATTTAGTGACAGCTCTTCAGTTAAATTCCTGTGTTTACCAATAACTACAGGATTGGAGTCTAAACCTTCAGTGCCACTCAGTGATGGCTGCATCGCAGTGAAGTAAAATGGCCTTCTTGTTGTTCAGCCATTAACGTGCTTATTGTTAGGGCAACCTCAAATGTCTCCTCTTGTCTAGGCTGTCAGTAAGTACTGTTTATCACACAACTAACTTTTGGGGCACTGGAACATACCTGAACTAAGAATTATTTCATCTTATACTTGTTTTTATACTCACTTTAAATCAGGCAGCCCATGTAAAATACAAAAGTACCTGATCTGAGACTTCTGCACTTCCCTACTAAGGTCAGAAATTAGGGGTGTGGGGGCCAGGGGAAGAGCTTTTGACTAAGGTGTAGGTGGGTGAAGAGTGAAAGATCATTTTTTATGTGGACATTGTTAACCTTTTGTAAATATTGTAACTGGCAAGTATAAAGTAGAAAAGGTATAGTTAAAACATTTGCTCTGTAAGTTAACCTTTAAAGATATAATTGCTGCTAAAAATAGTCTTTACATTAAAGGAAAATTGGTGCCATTTTGAAAATGAGATCTTGTGCCATATATGCACGAGAACTAAATATAAACATTAGTTCATAAAGTAATGCTGTCAAAGGAATGAGCAAAGTAGAAAAACTTAACCAGTAATGTTTTGTTCTAAATTATGTAGTGTAATAATCAAACTTGATCATCCAGAATTTTTATATTTTTCTTTGTACAGAAGTTATGTATTCTGGGTGTTTTTTTAAAGAGGAAACATTTTAAATCCCACAAATTGACACTTTCTATCAATCACTAATGGACTAATATTTTTTTCTCAGTAATCTCTAAAATTTCTTTAAATTATATACTTAATACAAGAGAAACTGGATTACTTTTGTATATAAGACTGCTTCCACCTGAAATGCTATCACAAGAACTTGGGGGGGAATTTATCTTGTACATGATATTCTTAGAAGTAATAATGCATGGACTTATTTTATAAACTCTTGGGCTATGTATTGTCATGTAAAATATGTACAGTATTAATGTCAACCATCTCTTAAAGTTAGTCTATTGATATTGTGTAGTTTTCTTTGGTCAGAAACATTTGGACTACGTAGTGCCACTTGGGTCAGGATTTTCTTCAGTGCCATTCAGCAAACTGTCTTTTAGTCTATGCAAGTAGCACAGATTTGTACAGTGCAACAGAATAAGTTTTCACTTTTAAATTTCACATGAGGGATTCTTCACTGTTCTTCTAGAACCCAGTCTAGCAAAATTAGAGGGAAAGCCCTAAGGAGGTTTAATTCTCTTAAAGGAAAAAGCCAGCATTTTCAGGCAAAACAGTTGAATCTACTAAAGATAACGAATGTCTACTATCTCAACCCTCCATAGTTTGCAGTGTTGAGACTGTCATTTGTGCTTATTTGTGAAGTAGTTGAATAAAATTGGGCAGCTAAATTTTTCAGTTTCATGTGCCTCTTAAACAGAAAACAAGTAGTTATTGTAAATTGACTTGCAGACAAAGTACAAACTACCCTGCATGTTGTTGTTTTTGTAAAGAGATGACATTTTCAAGCCAAGCACATGCCATCCAATTTTCTGTTGATCAACCATTGTACAAAGCAGCAAAACTGAAGGGGAGAAATGATTGTTGTACACATTGAATTGCTGTGCATGGTCTCATTCTATCTGGTGTAAGAATCTTGACTTTTTTTTTTTTTACATTTGGAAACATCAAATAAAATGGAAACAAATGATCTTTGTGGGGTTTTTTAAACAATAAATACAATAGATTTGCAAAGAATCTGCTTTCTGAAACAAAGACCAAAGCAGTACCTTCCTGTGCAGAATCCATTGCTTCCTCAACTATGCATTCATAATTCAGACTTTCAACCCAACCACATTCACCCTCCACATGAGAACCTGTCTGGCACTCTACAGGAGTCACTTTACCATACTCCCATCAGTGGCCATGTACATTCTCTCTTATTAACATTTGTACTCTTCATTTGTGATTCCTACTAGTGGAATAACTGGGTTCAAAGTAATTAAAGTATTGGCAGTACTCTCCTGGTGGATGTTTTCCATCTTATCGTTGCCAGTCTAATGGTATGCCATTGTGGCTGTTTCATTTCTATCCCTCCCCCCCTTACAGGGTTGTGTGTTAATTACTGAATGTTCAAAAACTCTGATTCATTCTAGAAATCCTTTGTCCTAATGTGTTTGTTGCAGAGACTTTCTCCATTACTATCACTTATTGCACTGTCATTGCAAATCTCTTTGAAAGGTAATTAGGTAGTCACACACCTCCCCATTAACTTTCCCAAAATATACTATTTACTCAAGACCAATTTTGAATCCTATTAAAATCTCATTTGCTTAAGAATAAGTTTTATTTACGGATTAAGTTGGAGGAAGAGAGAAGCTTGGTACTTTGCAATGTTGCCTTCACTGGAGTATCATTCTTTACAGGTCTCATCTTTGAGCAGAACTTTGTAGTCATACATGTCTAACCACTAATTGGGTTTATTAAAAAGTAGTTTTTAAAATTGGTTATAGCCACAATGTTATTGTGTAGCTGACTCTTAGATCGAGTCTCCAGGTTGTTCTGTAAATTTTTCTACAATGTTCACCAGTACCTGTACAATAACCAGCATCTGCTTATGCCCAGCATTGGTGATAGCAGTTTCCTCCCTCAAGCTCACATTCTAGTAGGGAAGAGATAAGTGACTTTGGTGTTTACATACCAAGTTCCCAAAATATTTTTCAAGGTTTTATAATTTATGCAGAGTAAAAAAAAATTTTTCAAAAACATCCTCCATGTATTTGTTGTTAGGTGCTGTCAAGTTGGGTCCAACTCAGAGCGACCCTGTGTACAACAGAACAAAACACTGCCAGGCACTGTGCTGTGCCTGGCACTGTCAGTGCTTCTCTGCTATTCATAGGGCTTTCAGTGGCTGATTGTTTTGGGGAGTGGGTTGCTGGGTCCTTCCCTCCAAGCCTACAGCAACCAGTATTCTCAGGTGGTCTGGCTATAGATACCATATATTCAACATGTAATATGGAGCTGGGTTGGGTTTTAGCTCAGTTTATAGAGTGCTTGCTCTGGCCCTAGGTCCAATCCCCAGCACTGCAAAAGTGGGAGAAACACTGACATAGTGGCAGGCATGGCACAATGTCAGAGAGTGTTTCATTCTGTAGTACACAGGGTTACTATGATTTGGACCTGACTCAACAGCACACAATATGGAGCTATACAGCAAGTCACATAAGAAAATCTCATCCCTTCTGCTTCCTCTTTTCAGTACCTTTCTAATGCCATTGGCTAAATTCTAGCAGTAAGCGGGCCCTAAGGCCTAACTCGGGGCTAGGATTTAGCTCAGTGGGTAGAGCGCTGTGCTGCAGTCTCTGAGGTCCTGAGTTCAATTCCCAGCACCCCCAAAATGGGAGCAGGGCCTGGCAATCCACTCCCAAGGCAATCCCAAAACAGTCAGCCATTGAAAACCCTGAGGGTAGCTATGAGTCTGATACTGACTCGACAGCACCTAACAACAACAAGGCCTAACTCAGAAAAATATTAAATGACAAACACCCAAAGCAAAGTCAAATGAAGATGTGTTGAAGGGGTATATAGGGATCAATGTTATTTTTCTTTTTCTTTGCCTACTGGGAACTAGTCTTAAATTCCTCTTCTTTGATATAATTGCAACAAATTCAACACGAGGAAGCTACTCTTCTATTTTTTTTGCAACCTCTGACACACATTTCCCAGGAAGTAGACTGACACCCTCTGGACACCCCACTTCCTGGTTCTTATCAAAAAGCAGTGTGAAGCTATGGACAAAAGCAGATAAACCTCCTGGCATTACTGAGTTTTTACTCATATTTATTCCTTAGTCAAATTAGTGAAACACTTTAACCACATTTATTTGGCCACCAGTGTGTATTAACCTTAAAATGCTAGGAGATCAGTCAGCATCTACAGCAATATAGACAAGGATGCATCCACCAAAACAAGACACCAGAATGATAAATACAGAAGTAAGATGCCCAGCAGCAAATGGGTAATGGTTAGCTTGTAGTATATCCACATGATGGAATATGACACAGACATCAAAAATGACATTCAGGTAAGAATGTGGGTGTGTAAGCTCAGAGCCTTTTGGATAGTAAATGAGAACTAGCTATCAACACCCGGAAATGCATATACCTCTTTGAATTTTTACACTTCAAGGAATCTAGTCACACAAATACTTGGACAAGTCACACCACCAAACTACAGATACAATATATAAATGCCAATATATATAAATGGTTAAATTATAGGAGCCCAGTTAATAGATGCTACACAGTTCTCAAAGAACACAGCTACACAGAAAGAGTGCTTCCAATAATGCTGACTGAAATGGCACAACTTGTACAGCACATTTTGTTCATATATTTGCATATACTAATTGCTTAAAGGTCACCTTAAAGGAACCTGTACAGATTTCAGATTTTCTGTAAGAGCCTATATAGTTTTTAATGTTATTATAAATTAATGTGAAATACCAAATTTCTAATTTCATGTAATTCTTCATGAAAATGGACTTGATAAATGCATATAATTTTCCAAAGTACATGTATATTGGCAGTGAAAGAGGCAAAAAAATACCACATGCCTTTACTCCTTATCTGAGTAACACTGTGCCACTTTAAAGGGGAAGAGGGACTCACTTGGTTCTAAAAACTAGCAGTAATCACTGCTGAGGTAGGGGGCAGGAACTACAGCCTACTGGTCAAATCCAGACTGTCAGCTTTTGTATAGCCAAAAAATTAAAAATGGTTATTTTGGATGGCTAAAAAGCATCCTTCTTGACAGGTGAAAATGAAAGTCTTGGGAACAGAGCATGGCTGTGTGTTTCTTAACTACAATGGCAGTAACAAGACCTACGGACTACAAAGCCCAAAATATTTACTGTTTTATTAGGGGGAAAGATGTGAACTGCAAAAAATTGGCTCTTAATCCCTTTGTTAGCTACAGTCCTACTGCTTCCTGCCAAAACTTTTTGTGGTACTGGGGGTTGAACCCAGGGCCTCACACTTGCATGCTTTGCAAGTGGTGTTAACACTGAGCTACATCCTCCTCAGCCCATTTTTTTTTTTTTTACTTTTTTTGAGACAGGGTCTCTCTAAATTACAGACTGTCTCTGGTCTTAAACTTGCAATCTTCCTGCCTCCACCTCCTGAGCCCCTGGGAATACAGACCTGTGCCACCAAGCCTGGCCCTACCAAAACCTAAGGAAAACAACTTAAATTCAGCTGATTCAAATGAGGCCAAGGGGATATTATAGCTCAGTCATAGAGCACAATAAAAGGATTTCATCTAATGCATCACAGGAAAAAACAACAAAAAAAACCACCTCGTTCGGCCAATCTGCTTTTGCCAGGTCTGAGTAGCCTTTTTTTTTTTTAGATAGGGTCTCATTATATAGCCCAGGTTGACCTTGAGCTTGTCACTGTCTGCCTTGAGTGCTGGGATTACTGGCATTTGCCACCACACCCAGCTTGAGTAGCATGCTCTTGGATTTAAGCCAAATGACTTTGTAAATTTAGAAGGTTATGATTAAATGTAAGGACAGATTTACTAATCCAGATCATATTTCAAAAGTGGTAGGTCAGAATGGATGAGTATGTAAAAGGGAAATACGCTAATTATTCCAGATTAGGAGTCCCCAACCCATGGGTCACAGACAGGTAAAACTGTTAGAAAATGAGCCGCACAGCAAGTGAGCAGTGGGCTAGCCAACAAACTTCATCTGTATTTACCACTGATCCCTCACTTGGATAACTATCTGAGCTCTGCCTCTGGTCCATGGAAAAATTGTCTTCCATGAGACTGGTCCTGTTGCCAAAAAGGTTGAGGAGTGCTGTTCTAGATAGATGGTAAGCACGTGAGGTTACTAACCTTTTCTCATGTCTAAAATACTTTTTGACAAAGGAGAAATGTTTGCAGCTCCTTAGTGGACAACATAAAAATTTCTGTTGTACTTTCACAAAATGGTATTTCAATTGATGCTCTTAATGAAACAAGAAGATCTAAATATTAAGGGGTTATGATATGTTTCTACAATCCATCAGAAACTGAATTTACATGATCAGTTCAGTAGAGGCTGGGTTTGGCTTCAAGTTTAGTCACACACTAAGACAAAATGGGGCTGGGATTTAGCTCAGTGGGTAGAGCGCTGCGCTGCAGTCTCTGAGGTCCCGAGTTCAATTCCCAGCACCGCAAAAATGGGAGCAGGGCCTGGCGATCCACTCCCAAGGCAATCCCGAAACAGCCATTGAAAACCCTATGAGGGTCGCTGAGTCGGATACCGACTCGACGGCACCTAACAACAAGACAAAATGAGATCAGCCCAGAGGTGGCAAAGATGAAATTGGAGAGAAGGGAAAAAAACTTCTCCATGTTGAGTATCACACTTAAGAAATTTTAGTTCAGTTCCCAGTTTTGTAGCCAATGGGAACTTGCCCAATTTGTACCATTAAGTTATAGCAAAGCCAACTTCTAGGACAGATTCTATTCCTAGCCTTTATAATGGAAAATTATGCAAGAGTATATACAAAGTATCACCAGTCCATTTGATGGATTACAGATTTTTTTATTGTACTTCTTTCAAATTATTACATTCAACATGTTTTGCTTTTGCTAAGTCATTTAAAATATAAACCCTGATATAATTCCTTAATAAGCAGCATGCTAAATAGCTAAATTATATGTTGCTCCCAGCCCCAAAATACATTACTCAATGATGTATTACATTTTTCTTAGGTAGATCAGTGAATTAGATGCCTTATTTTTCATTGCTTTTTATGTGTTGTATTTATTTTTGGACAGCTTTTCTAGATAATGTTTGTATTTTTAAACCTTTGCTACTGCAGTAACAAAAACTGATGTGGCTACAGTAACCAGAACACATTCCCAAACCAACAAGTAGAAAAATAAAGCCAGTTCCTATTGTTCCCATTTAGTTCTGTTTAGTTAACTAGAATTTGAATGTCTTATTTTAGGACACCAGATTTCCTTCCCTAGTCTCCTTCAAAAAGCACTAAACCATAGCACCTGTGGCTTTTATATACTGATTAATCTTTAAATGTGTCTTCTGAAATTTGTTTTCAAGTACATTCTTGGTCTAGAGTAATGTTTGTTCTATATACATGAGGTCTAAGATTTTATTAAGCAGATTGAGAGGCCCAAGGATAAGTGGTTTTCTCAAAGTGGAAGCAAATCACAGCAAAGTAGACTAACAAAACAAAACAAAACAAAAACAAAAACCATAAAGGTCATATGGACAACTCAGGACTTCATAAAAACGCTCAATAGGCAGAACTGATTTTCAAGAAGCCATGTATCAATAGGTTGAGAGTCTTCTCTCCTGGAGATGTTATTCTGCCTGGAGATGTTCATCATGCTTGAATCCAGAAAAGTAGCCTCTCCAAGTACTTCCTTTCTCCAAGACAGCTGCAGTATTTGTGCCTTTCCTCATAGATTATAAAGTCCTCGATGAAAAGCCTCATGGCACTCATTTGCCTAATCCCTAAATATTAAATACTTTTGTCAAATGAATTCTTTCCTTTTGCTTGGGCTACATGGTCAAAGGCTTACAAGGGAATGGAATTAATAAGTGGGCTGAGAGAAACTCCAGCCAACTGGTCAAGAGAATGACATGCTCTTCTTGGGGTGTCCACTACTCAGGTCTTCCCAGTGGGTGTCAGGAACAAAGATGGGGCAGCTCCACTAGTGCCAGGTCTTCAGATCATTCAGAAGTTGTGAATTCTGTATTCTCATATGAATCTCCAGAGTTTTAAAAATCCTGGCATCAAATTCAAACTATTTTTAACCAACCACCTGGCATGGGCCAAGGAAAACAGGCCTATAGGCCAGATGTCATTGCCACTTTTGAACCTCTGCATTGGCCTTTGATTCCCGTAAGTCCTAACAAAGTTAAGTCCTATACTGGCTCTTGCTTCTTCCCACTGGTTGAGAAAGAAAATTTTATCAAAATAATAGGGACTATCACCAAAATTACAAAGGAAAACAAAGATGCCATAAAATTAGGAATCAATATATATGAAAAGTGACTTGTTCCATTTCTGTACTTGTATGTAACTTTCAAAGTCAGTAGAAATCAGAATCCTACTTTAGATCATTCTGTGATACTATGAGCACCCCTAGCTGCAGTAAATAATAGTGATATTTATATAATTACTTGAAGTCCTATGGAGTTTATTCATTTTTAAAAATGATTTAATTGTAGTCAAAGATGTCCTCAGCCTAAGAACTATTACAAATGACAACTGCTATTAATAGTTTTAGAACTTACAATATTAAGATCATTAACAATTTTATTCTGAATTTAACATTTGTTACCAAGCAATGTATTTCTTTGGAAAGACATCAGTTACCAGTCATCAAAAGCTCTTGTATGTTGAAAATGTAATTTTAATAGATAATTCTTCATCTTACATAGGAGCACAATAAAATACACCACATTCTGAAGTAACTCCAGAAGTTATGAGAATAAGAGTGAGAAAAACTCAGATGGGCTACAATATCCATTATCTTAAACCACAAGAGACAAAAATTCTGACCCGAAGGTTAACATTTACATATCTATGACTGGTTACATTTATGGCTTAAAAATAACAAGATTCAGGAATAAAATGTGGAGAAAGGTGAGAAAGAACAGTTTTGTGAAAGGAGGTACGCTGTCAATGAAAAAAAAAAACTGGTAATACCAAATTAAAGAATAAAAGCAACTCCCATAACAAATACTAGAGAGATGAAAGCAAGACTTATTAACTAAAGATTTGATTCGCTCAGAGGAAGAAACCTTTCTGATGACACTTATGAAAGCTAGTTGGTTGGGATTTGCTCATAGGTCTACAAGGAATACTCACAAACGCCTCAACAAACCCCAGTGATTATCAGATTGGCGTTTCCTAATAGCTCACACCAATGGTCACACACAAAGCTTTCAGACAAGAGCCAAGATGATCATAACTCATATTTGAGGCAAAAATGTGGCAAATGAAAAGTCCTACATGTTAGTCACAACTACTTTCTCTGCTGTGACTTCCTGTACAGTTAATTTTCAAACATTGGGGCAAGACAGCAATGATCACTTAACTAATCAGGCAACACAAACATCTGAAATTTCTAGGAGGTAAAAAAAAAAAAGTCAGATACTGATGCTTTATGCATGCTCAGGGCAGGTTTATAAATACTCCATTCAGTAATATCTTAACACAAATTTGCATCGGTGAAAAGAAACTGGCAAAGTCTACCTCCTGCCATTCAATTTGTCAGATGGTGAATACCAAACAATGTTCCATCCGAGTTTTATAATTTTTAAATACGATTGTCACATTGGGAAAACGAAATAAACACAGTAAAATAAACTGTACAAAGGCAATGTAGAATAACAAAAAATATTTTACTAAAACATAAGATTTACAGAAGTTTCCAGACAAGCCATACAAAATGGGTCACAAGCTTTTTTTGAAGGGGGGAATCTACACTTGATAGCAAATTCACAATGTTATTAGTGAGGGCTGTGATGTTTGTTGAATGTTCCCATTTTGGTTCAAACAATCAAGCTTGTCCATCTACAGTGTCTAAATAAAGTTAGACTTGGCTAGAGAGCATATTCTAAAGAACTGGTTAGCTGCTTTTAACCAATGTAATTAGATCCCCATAAAAGGGGGGGAAAGAAGCCCATAAAATTAAAATAAAACTACTTTCCCCCTAAAAAAAAATAATAAAATAAAGGAAAATACCCATACCCCTCCCTGCAGCTAACCCTGACAACTACCTTCATTCACAGTGCTTTATACTTAAAAACCATGATGGGGGAAAAGAATAAAAGCAGAGAGCCACTGCTTTTAGACATTTTGCAACAATCCAGATGATACTTCTAGCCTCTGCTCATGCTTTATAACAGTGAATCAGGACAAGACATAGATTTGCTAATGTGCATTTAATCACCAAAGGACTGAAGATGTCTGGGCTTTTATTCTGTAAGGTTTCTAAGACTGTGTCCATTAAATGCAAACAAAAAAGAAGAAGTCTTGGCAGAACAGGAGAGTGATGCACACTTGATGATCAGATTGACTTAAATATTATTCATGGCATATAGCCTAGTCCATGCTCTAGCTGTAGACAAAAACAAACATGTAATTATTATTTTACTTAATTCAACAGGTGACTTTCTATACTCTAAACAGCAAATAAACATGATTAACTGTGGCAATGTCATATTATAATCTCTCAGATTCATGCCATCTCCTATAAATCAGATCAGGGCTGAAAGGTTTTCTGTATATTTAGTTACCAAAACATGATGAAATTCAAAAGTTTTGCAAAATTCAACAGAATTAAAAAGACATATCTTTCATTTCTGGATATATCATGATCCTAATTTTACTGTAACTGTAGCAAAAAAGTTTTTGAATTCTAAACTCTCTAGCTATAAACTGCTGCATACTTTAATCAAATGGATTACAAAAATAGCTCAAAAGAGTTCAAAAGTTTCTCAGTATCTTTACACACTGCTAGATGAAAGGAAGACACTTGGTACTTGTTAAATCTAGTTCAAGCTCTCCCAATTATAGATTATCTTTAAATTTGGGGGTCCCATAACAGGGCATAAGGTGGCACTTGAGCATCTTTTAAGAGGTATCTGCATATTAATAAGCAGCATCTAACTTTGTACATTTCTTGCTTTGCCAAGAGCTTAAAAGAGTGTTTCAAATATAGAACAGATTTGTTTTTCAAAGTAGAAGCAGTATGAAGGAATATAAATATTAAATACCTGTTTCTATGGCTTGGGCTTCGTTGGTCTTCCACTGCTCCGCTACATCATTTGCTAATGGATCATCTGGATTAGGAGCACTTAACAAAGCCTGGATTGATAGCAGAACTGTGCGGATCTGCAGTGCTGGCGACCATTTATCTAAGAAGGCAACAGGCCCAGTATGATATGATAAAGCATGAAGAAATAGGCCCAGAACTGCTTCATTTCCCTCCCACAGACCTCTGCAGTCTTTGTATGAGGTAATATTATATTTACGTTCTAAATATGGAATGTTTAAGAGGAAAAAGAGAAAGCCTAATAACAGCACATGGTTACAAAGATAACACTTACCTTTCAAAATATCTAAACATATTCTTCCCAACTTGTCTACATTAGGATGATAAATTTTGGTCATGAAACGTACTTTAGGTGCTGCCATTGGATATTCTTCCGGAAGGAATAGTTCAAGTTTAAAAGTCCCTCCCTCAAAGGGGGAATCTTGGGGGCCAGCAATGACCACGTGAAAGTAACGGGCGTTGCTCTCATCTGGTTCTGCTTTTATACCAGGAACTGGTTCTGCCAACAAACGCTGGGTTTCCTACATCAGAAAAACAGACACATTTGCGAGAAACAAATGTTATTACGTTAGACACCAAAATTAAAATTAGAAAGTTCATTTCCTGCAATGAGACATAACAGAATCTCTCCAATCTCTTGATGGTGTTTTTTGGTTTTGTGGTACTTGGAGGGGGTTGAACCGAGTTCCTTGCACATACTTTCCAAGTGCTCTACCATTGAGCCCCACCCCCCAATCCCTTTTTTATTTTTTATCTTGAGACAAGGTCTTGCTAAGTCACATAGGTTTCCTGTGGCCTCAAAGATGCCATCCTCTAGCCTCTGCCTCCCAAGTCACTGGGATTACTGGCATTAGCCACTGAGCCCAGCCTCTTGATGGGTTTTTATTTAGTTTATAGCATCCAAACTTCAAAGAAAAGACCGCTGAAATAATCACAACCAGCCAACTGTAATTGTAAGAGAATACTGCAATAGTTACAAATACCTACAAATACTTTGATAATAAATGAAGTTAATGAGACTGATTTTATATTTAAGAAAAAAAGAAACACCAGGATTACCACAATGGGTAAGGCAACCTGCTCTAAAAGTAAAGTGTTTGAGACAAATAGTTTTCAAAGCCACTGAAATCATTTCTCCCCTGAAAAACACACAGTCATTTCTTGATATTATGGGCTTGACTGGGTCTAGGACTTTCCAGGATACCAAAATCTTCGGATACGCTTATATAAGATGGCACACTATTTGCACACAGCCTACACACATCCTCCTGTACATTTTAAACCACCTCTTCTTGTTGTTAGGTGCTGTGAGTCGGTATCTGACTCATAGCGACACTCATAGGGTTTTCAATGGCTGACTGTTTCAGGATTGCCTTGGGAGTGGATTGCTAGATCCTTCTCCCATTGTTTGCGGTGCTGGGAATTGAACTTGGGACCTCAGAGGCTGTAGTGCAGCGCTCTACCAACTGAGCTAAATCCCAGCCCAAACCACCTCCAGATTACTTATAATGCCAAATAACAAATAAACGTTATGTAAGTAGGTGTTACACTTTTTTTTTTTTTTTTTTTGTGGTACTGGGGGTTGAACCCAGGGCCTCACGACTGCATGCTTTCCAAGTGCTGTACCACTGAACTGCACCCCCAGCCCCCCCCTTTTTTTTTTTACTTTTTGAGACAAGGTCTCTCTAAATTACGCAGACTGCCTCTGGTCTCAAAATTGCAATCCTCCTGCCTCTGTCTCCCAAGTCGCTGGGATTACAGACATGTGGCACTGCGCCTGGCTTGTTACACTATATTATTTAGAGAATCATGACAAGAAAAATCTTTGCATGTTCGGAACTGATATTATTTCCCCCTCCCCAAATATATTCCATCTGTATTTAGTAGAACCCATGGATACAGAGGAAGGTAGAGATAAGAACAAGGCTAGGCACCTGAACAGGGCTAGTGAGATATATACATACATATACTCATGCTGATTGGTCTCTAAAACTGACAACCTAAAGGGACCTTCAGTGCTTCCCAATAAAAAAATACCATTAATTCCACTTTCCATCACACTCAAGTGACTATCATTCTTTTTGCTTGCCTCTCTTCAAACCTCTAAAATCTCCATCCTCATCCTCACTTTTGGTTCATGACTTCCTTCTTGTTTCATGAGAAAAAAGAGAATTCCCTAAATTTCCACAGTAGCATTTGCACACACCTACCTGCATCTGCACCCATAGGCTGCTCTGTCTTTTCTCCTGCTACTATGGATGAACTACTGATACTCTTGGTTAAGGTCAACCTCTCATCTTAAGCATGAGATCTCTCCTTCTCACCTACGCAGAGACAACTGCTCTAGCATCTCTCTCTCCTCTACTGAATCATCAGTTCTCCTCTTTACTGGGTCTTTCCTCAAACCATACAAAATTCCTGTTATCTCTCCCAGTAAGAGGAGGAAAGAATTCCAGCACTGGAAAGGCAGAGGAAGGAAGATGATGAGCTGGAGGCCAGTCTGGGCTACATAGCCAGACCCTATCAAAATAACCAACCAACCAAAAAACCTTGGCCCACTCTCTCTTCCCCCCAGCTACTGCCCCTGCCTCTTTGCTTCTCTTTGGAAGTGATCATGACATATCTCCCTCCTATCTTAAACACACTCTGTAATCAAGTTGTAGACGCTAACCTGCTTATTAAGGTCACCAATGATTCCCATATGGTTAATTCAAATAGCCAATATTTCATCTTTATTTTACTTGACCTGAACACAACACCTCATCCAGGTGATGCTTTCCTCTCTCAGAGGCTCCATCCAGCTTATTACCACCCTCTCCTGGTCCTCTACTTGCCTGGCAACAACTTCCTTTAGTCTCCTTGGTGGTTCCTCCCTATCACCTCAACATCCGAATACTGAAGTACATCAAATCTCTGTTCCAGAGTTTCTCCCCTATCTGCACATTTTCATGGTAATCTCATCATGTAAGTCAATGAATTTAAATACTATGTACATGCTAAAGCTTCCTATAATTCACAGCCAGCTCAACTTCTCCCCTGCAAATGCCTGTTCTATAACTGCCTGCTTCACCTCTCTTGAATATCTTATAAGCATCTGCTATGATTTGTTCTCCAAGAGTTCATGTGCTGGAAGCTGGGTCCTCACTGTTGTGGCCTTGAGGTGCTGGACTTTTATTTTTATTTTATTTATTTATTTACTTTTGGTACAAGGGGACTGAACCCAGGGCCTCGACATACTTTGCAAGTGCTCTACTACTGAGCTGCACCCCAGCTCCTGTTTTACTTTTACTTTTTTTTTTTTTTTTTTGGCGGTGCTGGGACTCAAACCCAGGGCATGCTAAGCAAGCACTCTACCAAGACAGCTAAACCCCCAGCCCCTACTTTTTATCTTGAAACAGGGTCTCATTAAGTTATGAAGGCTGCCTCTGGCCTTGAACTTGCAGTCCTCCTGCCTCTGCCTCCCCAGTTGTTGGGATTACAGGAGTGCACCACCATAGGCAGCTCAAGGTAGCAGAACCTTTAAGAGGTGGAGGCCTGGTGGAAGGTGATTAGTGCACTAGGAGCACCACCTTTGGAAATGGTCTCACGGAGTTGGTTCTCCCAAGCGCAAGCTGTTACAAAGTAAAGCCACCCCATACAGTTGGCCTCTTCTGCACATGGCCACTTCCTTTCCTACTTTTATACTATGTTGTGATGCAGCCAAAGAGGCCTTCACCAGAAGCCAAAAGGGGATAGAGCTGCTTGATCTTGAACTTTCGGCCTCCAAAACTGTGAGCTAAATAAATATCTTTGTTTTATAAGTGCACACCTTCAGGTATTATGTTACAGCAAGAGAAAATAGACTAATACACCATTCCAAACTTAACATCCCAAAGCCTTCCCCCTATCAGTTAATCCCAAAGCCATCCAACTGACTCACCCTTTCCTATATACCACACATTTAACATGAATGAAAAAGTCTGGTTTGACGCCAGGCGCGGTGGTGCATGCCTATAATCCCAGAGGCTTGGGAGGCGGAGGCAGGAGGATCCCAAGTCTCGAACTACACAAACTACACAGACCAGAGGCAGTCTGTGTAGTTTGGTGAGACCCTGTCTCAGAAAAGTAAAAAAATGGGCTAGGGGTGCAGCTCAATGGTCAAGCACTTGCAGAGCATGCAAGCGTGAGGCCCTGAGTTCAACCCCCAGTACCGCAAAAAAAAAAAAAAAAAAAAAGTCTGGTTTGAAAAACTTCAAAGTCTCACTGGGGTACAGCTCAGTGGTACAGCCTGTGCAAGGCTCTGGATTGAATCCCCAGCACAGAAAAAGGAAAGAGAAAGAAGAAGGACTTCAAAATCTATGTTTATACTGGTTCTCACTGCTTCTCTTCTACACCTCTGATCCAAGCTACTAACAGTTCTCACCTGCAAGAACCTAGCTTGTTCTTGCTTCTGACCTCGCTACCCCCAACACTTCCTGGATCGATGTTTCATAGACCACTTAAAAGTCAAAATCCTTATAATGGATCCCCAAAAGAGGCTCTATATGATCCCTCTCTCTGCCTACCTTTCTAATTCTTCTTCAACTATTCTCTTCCCCAAGCCCTTTGTTTGGGCCAAATTAGCTTCCTTACAGTTCTTCAACCTACTAAGCATATTTCCACTTCAAAGGCTTTGTATACCTGTTCTTACCCCAAATTTCTATATGGTTTGTTCCCTAAGTTCTGAAGACCCTTATTCACATGTGTTTTTTTTGTTTGTTTGTTTTTTTTTTTTTTTTTTTTTTGGTGAGGTTGCCATAACTGAAATTGCAAACCCCATTCCACTCTATCTCCTATTGTATCTGCACAGCACTAATAATGGATCATATATGTTACTTATTTTGTTCAGAATAGAGCACCATCAAAGGAGGGATTTGAGTTTATTTGTTGATCTATCCTCAGCATTTGGAGCAATGCCTGGCATAACAGATGTCCAGTGAAGTACTTGTTGAATTATGAATAATCAAATGGAGAATAAACTACCAGAATTTCATCTTTAGTACCATTAAAGGGTTATTTTCAAAGCCAGATGTATACATAATAAGAAAACAGAAGAACCCATTCAAGTGTGGAAAAAATTCTTCTACTTATATTTAACCAGCAAAATGTTAATATTTAATATACAAGCTGACAATAGTGTGTGTGTATATATATATATATATATATATATATATGTAATTCACTTTCAACACTTTTGAATAACCATGTATAGTTTAAAACAAGCTTAGAATACTGCTATATCTTAGCTTGTAGGTGTGAAAAACAATGAATGAGAATATCTTATTACACTGCCTTCACTTAAAAATTACACTTTCATGCTACTACTAACAATGCACATGTATATGTACACACACACAGACATACACCACAAGATTTCCCCCTGAGCACACCCATATACTGAAATAGTCATAAGATACAGATACAAATCAAATCTTTCCCCTAAATGTGTGAAACTCATACCCATTTAAAGTAATGCTTTTGGCAGGCTGCAGTGGCGCATGCCTGTAATCCCAGCAACTTGGGAGGTTGTGGAAGGAGGATTTCAAGTTCAAGGCCAGAGGCAGCCTGTCTCAAGATGAAAAATATAAATGGGGCTAGAGTAGAGCCCTTGCACAGTATGCACAAGGCCCTGTGTTCAATTCCTCAGTACTGCAAAATAAAGTAATAAAGTAATAAAGTAATGCTTTTGGTATTTTAATTCAAGACTACTTGTTTTAATTGTAGCAATGCAAGGACAAATGAGAAACTGAAATGTGAACTGTTTTCAGCAAAATGTTCTTTAAGTACTATGTAAAACATCAGACCACTAAAAAGTTTGAGGCAATAAAGCCGCCTCTCTCGCCGTGGGAAGTACACCAACATGTAAATAGAACAAAGCAGCTGATCTTTTTTTAGGAAAAAAGTATAGATATTAACGATAAACAAAAGTAGAGGAATGACAAAAAAAAAAAAAAAAAAAAACAGATGGTAAAACATCTTCAATTTTGGCCTCTCCTCACCTCCATCCTCATTTTGGTTTACCTCAGGTTTCCATGAAGGAGACTGGGGGAAAAAAGGCCACAGTCTAAGAATCCCCAAACCACCACTCCCTAGTTTTATAAAGTAGCAGCAGCTATTTAAAGCTGTAAGAAGCTACCAGAAGGGCTTCCAAGATCAGACTCCAAAATAGCTTCAAAATCACTTACTGGCAGTATACACTCGCAGAGATAGATACAACATTCATTTTCATACCATCAGTTCACCTTCAAACTCAGATAATCTTACTGAAAGATGTACATATTAAGCACATCATGTGATCTGATCAATCATAAAGTTTAATTGGATAACATTCTAGAATAAGTTTTTAGGTGTGCAAAACGTTTTAAAAATTTTTATATGCTATCAGGTTCCAATGTATTTGACACAGTGAAGAGATACATAATTATCTGACTAAACACTGTGGATTTGCCAAACAAACCCACAGCACAGGTTGTGGCAGGAGAAAAGGAAGAAAAAGAAATCAAATGGAAGAACTCTCAGATACCAGCATCTGAAACCATTATTCACAGAAGTTGATGTCCACTTTTTCCCTAAAAAGAGAAAAACCTGGTACGAATATAAAATCCTTCTTCTAACACATGGTTAACTGTGAAACATTTTCCAAGTTTTATACTACTCTGGCAGAAAGACAGCAAAGTACATATAACTTCTTCCAGTCAAGAGGTGTAAGGCTCAAATTTCTACTGCTTCACTTGTCTGTTTCTGAGCAAGCTTGCTCTGAGCCCCAGTTCCCTCATTATCTATTATACAGAGTTATAGCACAACAGCCCTCCCATGTGCAGTTTGTCTTTTGAGTTTCAGAGATCAAAAAATATTGCATGGAAAATTCCAGGAATAAACAATTCATAAATTTTCAATTGTGCAACATTATGAGTAGCATGATGAAATCTCAATGTCACCCACTAGCTGTCTTGTCTCCTTTTGCTCTACCTGGATAGAAATCATGGGTAGACAAGGAGGAGCTTTTGAAGCGGGGGGCTTTGGCAGCATCTATATCCCTGTGTGTTCAATGGCAGCAACCAGTGACAGCAGACAAATGGGAGCAGCAGCAGCAAGTGGCACCTTCTAGAGTTACAACTCTTATACAGACCAAAGAGGTTGAGATTCCTCAGCCCTTAAAGCGTTACAGCTCTTATGAAGGCCAAGGGGGTCAGGACTCCTCAATGCTAGAAAACAGCTGTCACTGAAGGTTGTACAGTGGGTGGTGGGGACAAGGCTAGGTATCAAGATTCTCCACACTCTGACCAGCAGTTGGTGTTGCAGCTTCTGGCCCTAGAGTGTCTGAGATCCTTCATCCTAAAGATCGGACAGATCTTTAGGATTCTTTCAGCAACCAGGGCTTGTCAATTCTCTTTTCTGGATCATTACAGCCTTTCCTCTCTCTTCCACCGTCCCTCTTCCTCCTGACCTGGTGGCTCTCTCAAACTGTTCAGCTGCCTGTTACTGCTATGGCTGCTGTCACTGTTTCAGGAGGCAGCAATCACAGCCCTTAAGTTTGCTGCTGCTAGTAGCTGGCCTCACAGCCTTGCCTCCTCTTTAGCTGTTAAGCAGTCAGCCACTTTGCTGCTTCTGCGGGACAGTGTTCTGATTGCTCTACTGTATCTGCAGTCCCTTGCTGCTGCTGTCACCACTCTTCTGCTCTTTCTGAGCTGCTTCTGTCACATTACCAGCTCCGTGTGCACTACTAAAAGTAGGTAAAGACTATTTGAGAGAAGTCTTTTATTAGGTCTAATGTTGCAACACCAGGGGTAAGCACAGGAGGGTGTCTCCCTGCCAGGTCTACTCAAGTGAGCTAAACAGCCTTCTTATATAGCCAGGGAAGTGGTGTTTGCACCAATCACAGAAATGGAAGCTTGTGTTTGCACCAATCACAGCAGTCCTTCTGCTGGGCTACCAGGGAAAGTACTCCCTAGAGTTCACCAAGGCTTGTGACAACAAAAAGTCCAGTGCCAACTGTTTGAAGCAGTCATGGCTAGAGCTGCACTTTCAGGAGCTGGAGTTGTGCTGTAGCGGCAATTGTCATGTAGCTTTCTCAAGGCACCCATGAAGTGTTCAAAAACACCAGTGCTTGTATAAGGGTGATTCAGCTATCTGCCTGAGAGTTCTTTACTAAAAGCAGCCAGGGTATCAAGGAAGTCTAGAAGCTGCCAATTAGGAAGTCAGACAACTCCATCCCCCAACATCTGCGCTTTCCTACAGGAAAATAAGCAGAAGGAGCACTTATATATGGGCAAAAACAAAAACAAAAAACCCTTGTCATTAACACTAATAATGATTTTAACACTATATTAGGAATACTGCACAACCAGCACCCCAGAGAGGTGTGTCCCTTTCATCTGTCTCAACACTGTCTCACCTGGGCATGAATCATCCCTCTTTGTCCAACCTACCCATGAAGAACACCCTATTGGCCCATCAGTCAATTAGTAGTCACCTACTAGTAGGCTTAGTTATCAGACTGACTGTCAGAATGATGGTATCCCAGTACTTGTATTCAAATAACCCTTGTTGTTGTTGTTGTTGTTAGGTGCCTCTGAGTTGGGTACGACTCATAGTGACCCTTATAGGGTTTTTGAGGGCTTTTTTTTCCCAGGATTGTTTTGGGAGTGGGTTGCCAGGTCCTTCTCCTGTTTTTGCAGTGCTAGGGCCTCAGCATACGTGGAATGGCACTCTACCAACCAAACTGATTCTATGTTGTTGCTGCTGTTGTTAGGTATCTTCGATTCAGGTCCAAGTCACGGCAACCTTCAAAGGGTTTTCAATGGCTGTTTGTGATTTTCTTGAATTGTCACATCGTTCTCCCATTTTTTGTGGTGCTGGGGTTGAACCCCGGTCCTCAGAGAGTGCAGAGCAGGCACTTTATCAACTGAGCTAAATAAACTCCAACCCAAATAACCCTTGTTAGTTACTTAATAATGTACTCAAAGTGTAACAGTAACGATATTGGCAATTTGGCTATCCCAAAGAGAAGCCATAAAGAGTTTCCTTTAAGTGAAAAGGTGAAAGTTCTTGACTTAAGGAAAGAAAAAGAAAGGCCGCTGAAATCTACCCATGAAATTGTGAAGGAAAAGGAAATCTATCAGTTTTTCTGTCATACTTCCATCTGCAAATATTACAATACTTAGTTAAGATGCAAGTGGTATTAAATTTATGTATGTATGTAGAGGAAAAAAATTACACACATACACACACACACACACACACACACACACACACACACACACACACACACACACATTGTTGGGTACCATCTGCATTTCAAGCATCTCCTAGGGAGATTACTATACTATGAACATCAAATGAGGTAACACTAAGAGGAGATCACATAATACCATAGTCATATACAAGCAACTCAAAAAGAATGTAGGATACAAAGCACAATAACAAACCTTAAGATGTATTAAACAATAATGTCTGGGTTTTTTTGTTTGTTTGTTTGTTTATTTGTTTTTGGTACTGGGGTTGAACCCAGGGCCTCATGCCTGCATGCTTTGCAAGTGCTGGACCACTGAGCTGCACCCCCAGCCCATTTTTTCTTTTCTTTTTTTCCTTTTTTGAGACAGGGTCTCACTAAATTACGCAGACTGCCCCTGGTCTTGAACTTGTGATCCTCCTGCCTCCGCCTCCCGAGCTGCTGGGATTACAGACGTGCGCCACCACACCCGGCTATAATGTCTGTTTTTTAAGAAAACAGACTGCAATCTGGATGTGGTGGCACACACCTATAATCCCAGCACTCAGGAGGCCAAGGCAGAATGATCTTGAGTCTGAGGCCAATCTAGACTATATAGTGAGTTTAAGGCCAACCTGGGCTACATAGTGAGACACTGTCTCAAAAAAAGAACAAAACAAAGAAAACAGAGTAACTATTATCTGCACTTTGTGATCATACTATGTTTAAAAGTAATCCAATGATGGAATCCTGGGTAGAACTTAGTTTAGGGCTGGGCACCGTGGTGCACACATGGAATCTCAGAGACTCACAAGGTGGAGGTAAAAAGATCACGAGTTTGAGACTAGATGCAGCCTGCACAACTCAGCGACCCTGTCTCAAAGTAAAAAATAAAAAATATACTAGGGATGCAGCCTGGTGGTAGAGCATTTGAAAGGCATGTGAGAGGTACTGGGCTCAATCCCCAAGTACTGAAAGGAGAAAAAAAAGAACTTAGAACCCTGCATAACAGAAAGTACTACAGAGTGTTCAAGGCATTACTTACAAAAAAGTAGAATAGGAAGTACAGAAAAGAGCACGGAATGGATTTAAGTGGCAATAATATTTAAGTCTCAAAGAAAACATATATCTTACAGAATGTATACAACAATAATGTCATAAGTATTTTTAAAAAGAATTGAAGACCACATCATATTGATGCAATTATTCACAGTTCTACTGAGACTTGAAGAACAAATCCCAGAATCACACCATAGTAAACTACACCACTTGACATTCTGTCAACCAATTTCTATTAACCAAGACTGTTCTCATTTTTAAGTTCAATAACAATCTGTGCTCATTATGAAGTGATATGAAGTCTTAAATATTCTGCAAGACGATTATTAAATTCTGTATAGTAACCAGGCATGGTGGTGCACACATGTATACCCACCACTGGAGAAGATAAGCCAGGTAGATGGTGAGTTCCAGGTCAGTCTGGGCTACAAGGAAAGACCTTCTCTCATATGGGGGGGAAAAAAAAATTCTGAATAGTAAATTTTAAGATGATAAACAGTATTCTTAGAAAAGTGGTAGTACTTTATATAAGAAAATGAAAATTCATTTTAACATACTTTATGTAACCCAATAAATTCAAAACATTTCAATATGTAATCAAAATAAAAATTATTCATTTTACACTTTTATTCTTTTACTTATTTTTCATTTTGATATTTTACATCTTTTTTATACTAAGTCTTCAACGTCTAGTGTGTAATTTACACTTACATATCAATTCAAACTACTCACACTTCAACTGTTTCAAAGCCACTTGATACCATATAGTTGTTGTTATTATAGTAGGTACCATATAGTTGTAGTAGGTAGGTACCATATAATTGTTGTTGTTGTTAGGTACCATATAGGAGGACAATGAAACACAAGACAATTACATTATTACGTTACTGACAAGACATTAAGGATAATTTAACTTATTTCATATAGAGAGTAAAATTTTATAAAGAAACGTTGTTGTGGTTGTTAGGTGCCGTCGAGTCGGTACCCGATTCATAGCGACCCTCTGTACAACAGGGGAAACACTATTGTCAGTGCTTCTCTGCTGTTCATAGGGTTTTCAATGGCAGATTGATTTTTTGGGAGGAGGTTGCCAGGTCCTTCTCCCAAGCCTACAGCTTCTGGTGTTCCCAGGCGGTCTCCCATCCAGGTACTAACCAGGCCCGACCCTGCTTAGCTTCCCAAGATCTGACGGGATTGGATGCCACAGAGCTACAGCTGCAGGCCTAGAGAAACATTAGGCCATCATTATTTTCCCCTCAAAAAATGCTACCCAAAAAATAATGCCAGAAATCTGGAGTCACTAATAACAGGTGTGCATGTAAGAAGTACTGGTTGACTACAGGCAAATGACTGTATCTGAAAATGATGCTTACAGCAATATGGAAAAAAAAAAAACCCCAAATGAACAAAAATTAAATAATTCAAACAGGCAACTGTATGGTGAAATAAAAATTAATCATCAAGGAATAATTTTTACAGTGTACACTACCCCCTAGTGGACATAAAGACATTCAACTTCAACCTTGACCTTGGCAAATGAAAAAAATTACTCTTGTAAAAGTTCATTATTTCACCCCAACGGCTAAGTTTTTTTTTCTTCTTTCAAATTACACTATATGATCACTCCTGTATAACCAAAACAAAGTCTAGCATTCATCTGAACATGACCTTGAAAAAGGTCTATCCTAAACTGGACGCAGTGGCATACACAGGTAATCCTAGTGACCTAGGAGGCTGAGGCAGGAAGATTGCAAGTTTAAGGCCAGAGGCAGCCTGTGTCATTTAGTGAGACCCTGAATTAAAATAAAAAATAAAAGAGGATGGGGGGTGTGGCCCAGTGGTAGAGCACTTGCACTACAGTTCAACCCCTAGGAAAGAAAGAAAAGAAATGGAAGACAGAAAGCTGATATAAGCAACCAAGCAAAACTAAGCTTATTTTATATTCCCTTATTGCTTCTGCCTTCTGTGCAATATTGCCACTAACCACTTACAACCCCCAGACAAGCTCCTGGGGCCATGAAGATTTCTCCCCTCACCCCCACTACTGCAGGGCTGAACCAAGGCCCTCACCAATACTTTGTAAGTGCTCTACCACTGAGCTACACCCATAGTCCCTTTACTACTTTTTATCTTGAGACAAGGTCTCACTAAGTTATGAAAGCTAGAGCCTCTGGCCTCGAACTTGCCATCCTGCCTCCACCTCCCAAATTGCAGAGATTACAGATGTGCAGAGGATTTCTTGAATAGGCTTATCTTAGAATCAGGTGAGAATAATAACACATCTTTCTCTCCCTCTGCTCACACTCAAACCTCATGATTTCTTAGGTGGCAGATTCAGGGGAGGAAAAAAAATGAAAGAAGCTATTTCAAAGAATCAGTACCAAGGACTAAATCTTATAATATTTTAGTTTGTTGAAAAGCTTTATCCCAGGTGGTAGATGTAGCTTGGTGGTAGAGTACTTGCCTAGCATGCACAAGGCCCAGGATCAATCCCCAGCACAAAAAGGAAATGGGGGGGGGGGGGAAGAGAGCTTATTTCCAGACTGATAGGTGACAGGATAGTACCCTTTATTCCACTTACAATAATAAACAAGATGGGGCCAATTGAGTTGGGCTAGAAATCTGTATCTTTAATTTTTTCCCTTGACACAAAACAAAATCAATACTTCTATGAAGTTCAGGGAAAAGGAATGAAGACTGGGGAGCCAGAAGAACTTCTGAAAGCTAAGTTTGTAAGACCAGATTGTTTCTCAAGTCTAAATCAGCAGGTAAGTATCCCCACTGTACTTCCACTTTCCTATCCATTACCACCTCTCCACTTACTGTAACTACCACAGTAATCTTTGGTTTGTCAGACTCTAAACTATCTGAGCCTGCAGCTGTAGCCCTGTGGCATCCAATCCTGTCAGATCTCGGAAGCTAAGCAAGGTCAGGCCTGGATGGGAGACCGCCTGGGAACACCAGAAGTTGTAGGCTTGGGAGAAGGACCTGGCAACCCCCTCCCAAAAGTCAATCTGCCATTGAAAACCCTATGAACAGCAAAGAAGCACTGACAATAGTGTTTCCCCGGTTGTACAGAGGGTCGCTATGAGTCGGATACCGGCTCGACGGCACTTAACAAAAACTATCTGAAGATGAGAACTCCAGCTAGCAAACGGAGGTTAAGAGTAAAATAAATGTTTGCTTGTTCCATGAATAAATGTATGTAGTCATTAAGTCCTACACAGAGTTGATCAAAAGGATTATTATACTTGATGTGTAAATTAGTAATTTCTATTTCAATAGCATTTAAGATTAATCCAATCGCTAACAATGAACAAAAATCAGAAAATCCTAATAAAGCATCCTTACAAAAATAATACCTGTTAAACTGAATTCCTAGATTTGTCTACCATCTGCCAATTCTTTTGCCCCAAATTAGCACACTTAAACACACCAGGGATTGTATTATAGTCTGTTTATATCCCTCTCCTCCCACACACACTAGCCTGTAAACCCCATAAAGGCGGAACCGCATGCAATTATCAAGCGTTGTTCCCAGATAATGAAGAGTCGATAAAAGTTAGAGCAACAAATATGAACCATGCCAAATATTGATTTAAGTACTTTACATGCATTAACTCATTCAGTCCTAATACTCATGTGATAAATGAGGAAGAGGAACCAGTTACAATATAACACAAACCCAGAAAGCAGCAGAGCCAAGGTTCAAATCCAAGTTGTTTGGCTCTACTCAGTCTGGCTTCAGAGCCTATTTCTTAATGGTATATATAAAGTCAATTGAGCTATAAATGTCAGGTGCTTGGCAGGGACAGTAAATAGCATAGGAGCTAAGGAAAGGCTATTTTCAGCCCTTCATAATCACGAAGTGCTTCATGAAAGAGGTAAAGCATGTTACTTCAATTATATTCTTCTAAAATGTTCTTGTACTTTGAATTATGCACTTACTATCAAATGTTCATTAATTACTTATTTTGTATGTAGCATTGTGGCATCAACTAACTTAAAGAGTAAAACAGTGTCCTTTGCCCAGCTCTACATTTTTTTTTTTATCATGACTATAATATACATAAAAGTCATCTTTGAAAGGTGAATTTTAGATTTTTTTTGGGGGGGGGGGGGAGACAGGGTTTCTCTGTGTAGTGTAGGCTGGCCTGGAATTACCTGTGTAGACGAGGATGGCCTTGAACTCAAGTTGATTCTCCTGCCTCAGTCTCCTGAATTCTGGTACTACAGGCATGAGCTACCACGCCCTGCTGCAATTTAAAATTTGTATATCAAGGTCTTAGAGAAAGGACAGAAGTAGTTTGAATGTGAGCTGGGATACTATATGAACAGCAAGACCAGATCAGGGGCCTACTCTTGTTTATTTCTAAAGACATTCTAAGTTTTCTGGAACAATAAGAGCTTTACATCTTCATCTTTTTTAACTTTTTTTTTTTTTTAAAGAATTCCAATAGTGGCATCACAGTTAAAAATGCTGTGACTGTCAGCTACTTCTTTATAAAAAGAAATTCTTGTTGGTAAAAGTGTCCTCTAAACACCAAGCTCTGAAATTAGACTCACAGCAGCTAAGCTTCTGCATTTTCTCAGGTTCCTGATTTGATGAATGATGTAATACGTCATTGCCTGGGCTTTTTTAGCATCAGGTTGAAAAATAAAATTAAGACTTCAGTGATTTGAATAGCTATCTTTCTCTTTCAATGAACTGTGCCTCAAAAATGATTTGACCAATGCTAATATATCAGAGGGCTGGGATTTAGCTCACTTGGTAGAGCACTGCGCTTTGCAGTCTCTGACGTCCCGAGTTCAATTCCCAGCACTGCAAAAATGGGAGAAGGACCTGGCAATCCACTCCCACGGCAATCCCGAAAACAGTCAGCCACTGAAAACCCTATGAGGGTCGCTATGAGTCGGATACCGACTCGATGGCACCTAACAACAACAATAATATATCAGAACTCTGAATGAAAAGACCTAGCTTGGGAAGTTTCCATCCTAAGACTAAGCAAGACACAGCATGGCTGTTGCCCCAAGAGAAAACCCCCCTTTTCTCTGCTAAACCCCTGGATTATGTGGAGATTCAGAAGGTCAACAAAGATGGAGTACTAGCATTGCTCCTGAAAAAGAAAGCGAAGAGTGACCAGATAGAGAAACCTAGGGATCCTGAAAGCAGTAAGGAGTATGCCAAGGTATCTGGAGTTATGGCTAACAACATCCTGGTATTAGTGCCAGATCCACGAGCTGAGAATGTGGCTTTGTTTGAAGAATTATCCAAGGAGGCTCCACCATCACTTCAACAATATCAATCTGAGAAAGATATGGCCGGCTTCATGGAGACATCAAGCAACGGCAGACTCCACCATCGTGGATTGGATTACCTGGATTCTGTAGGCTTCATGCATCCCTTTCAATGATAGCTTAACTAGTGGAATGACTGATTAGCATGATTTTTCTTCAGGTAACACTACAGAGTCATGAAATGATGCAGTCTATTAGCAAATGCTCAAGAATGTGGGTAAAATAACACTACTCTGCTATTTTCTATGCTTCATGTTCAACCACTTGCCTCTAATACCTGATTTCTAGAACAAAAGAAAAAAAAAAAAGAAAGAAAGAAAGAAAAAGAAAAGACCTAGCTTAATAACACTACACTGCGACTGCTGTATGCCCAGGTTCCTAACGCACTGGTAAGAAACACATCAAGGTTTTTTCCAACATGTGTATTTGTGATTCTTAGTAAATGGGGTAAGAGTTCTTCTGCATTCATCCTGAATAAAAACTAGGGAGGTTCTTTTAAAATTGGACTTCTGTGTGATAAATACCAAAATCCTGAGTTAGGGATTGGGAAAAATCATTCAACATGCACTTTGGCAAAAATTCCCTCATTCATTTATATATTCCTTCCCCTTCTTTAGTATAATGTTGAAGTGGGAGCATAAGAAGAATGTGAAAATGTGATGTTGATCATTGTAGAAAACAGAAAAGCATACCTATGGTTGCATATATGTGCCTGGCAACATTAAAGGCAAAATGATGTGGGTTTTTTGTTTTTTGGTTTTTTTGGGGGCAGGTGCTTTTCCCTATTACTGGAGGCAGGGGGTGAAGGTGTTGAATCCATGGCCTCACATATACTAGGGCAGTGCTCTACCACTGAGCCGTACCTCCAGCCCCTTTTTTATTTTGAGAAATGATCTCACTAAATTGTACAGGCTGCCTCTGGCCTAAAACACATGATCCTCCTGCCTTAGCCTCCCAAATCCCTGGGATTACAGCCATGCACCCCTCCTTCTGGCCACCTAACAGCTAACACACCCTTGTTTGGGAATTAGCATGCATGCACGAGCAAATATTCCCCCTCCTTTTACGGACCTCATCTTCTCCAACAGAAGCTAAAGTCTTATTCCTCACTGTCTTGCAACTATGTATGTAATCTAGGCTCAGTCCAAACCTGGTGCATAATTACCATCAATTAGAAGCTACCACTAACGCAACAATGGAATAGTTCTAGTGGTAGCATCCTGTACTCTGCATTAGGTCCTGTGAACTCTCTCCACCATGATACAATTCTAAGTCTTCCTATTGGTTAGCTTTCTTGGCTCTCCTGAAGATTGTAAAGTATTTAATAATTCTCAATTAACACTGCTTCGGTTTCAACTAGCCAAAGCTGGCTTCTACATGCTTGCTAAAGACACAGTCTAAAATTAAGACACAAAGGAAAGTAAAGAAGGTTAACAGACAAGGGATATGGGCAGAATGAAAAGGTTAAGGAGACTAAATATGTCTTTGAGACTAAATGAGGTCAAAGGAGAACACTGAAGTGGGCTAGTCTCTTTATTAAAGATCTTCTGCCTAGTTTAAAGCCTTTAAAGATAGTACTAATTTCATACGAGAAAGCTAATAACTCTCACCAGGCAGCCTGAGTACCGTACCTTGCAAGAAGGAAAAAGCTCTTGAGCCCAAACACCTGCATTTAATTCTAATTTTAATCAGACCAATTTGCTATGTAATCATACACAAGTCAGTCACTTCTCCAGTCTTCTAAAATTGAGTCTGTTGGGCATTTTAGAGATTCTCTCTAGCACTAAACTAATCAAACATTTTATTATTATTAGAATGAGTTAAACTGTACTGCTACTGAAAGGTCCCCTTTTGTAATATCTTTGAGGCTTCTAATTACTGTTCAGTAGTCTTGACTGCTAAGGGGAGAAATATGTATGGTCTTGTATCCCCAGCATTTATATTCACACTTAATATCTAAACTAAGGAAGAAATTTGTTATTAATGGCACTTGCTTTTTCCCCAAGATTTGTGGTTTTCATTTTGAAGCCCAGGATTTCAGGCACCACACACAGCTCCAAGTTTTGTTTTTTCACTTCATCATTACAGAAAAATATGAAGTGAATTTAAGTGAAATTAGCCATACTCCTAATAACCAAAACTTGAGTTAACATTCTAGAATATTATTGTTGTTCTGATAAGAGACAAATGCCCTTAAAAACAGTTTAATGTGTGCATTTTTCACTCACTCTGTCACTACTGCCAGGTTTCCTCATCTGTGCTTGCTTTATAAATAAATCAGTATTCTTTGCAACCCATTTAGCATAAACAAGTATTTTTCCTGGACTACAAACTAGTGGATATGCTTCTATAAATCACTACCATATATTACTTAACACTTTTCCTTCAAGTTAATGCTGATATCAAATGCAACAATCACAAAATTTGGTGCCTAAGGACCTCATTAATAGAGAAGGCCTGGCTGGGCATTGGAGGCACACGCTTGTAATCCCAGTGACAAACGAGATAGAGGTAGGAGGATCACACGTTCGAGGCCAAAGACGGCCTGTGTAACCTATGGAGACCAGGTATCAATTTAAAAAAAGGGGGGGGGGGCCTGGGAGAGTAGCTC